>APFE030267594.1:18332-57992 GCA_000404065.3 Pinus taeda | reverse complement strand
TATTTGTCAAGAAAGTTGGCAAAATAGTTGTATATCTTGTGGTATATGTAGATGATCTTTTAATAACAGGGAACAATGAAAGTTATATTGCATCCATAAAGAAAGAATTAGGAAAAAGATTTGAAATGACTGATTGGGCTATGTTCATTACTATCTTGGCATTGAAGTAACCCAACATCCAAAATCCATATTTCTTTCTCAAAAGAAATACATTGGAGATTTGTTAAACAGATTTGGCATGACAGAGTGCAATCCTCTTTCTACTCCAATGGAACAAAACTTAAAGCTCACATCTATTGAAGGAAAGGAATTTGAGGATGCAAAAAAGTATAGACAGCTTGTAGGAAGTCTCATCTACCCCACTACTACCAGACCAGACATTTCATTTGCTGCTGGAATCCTCTCCAGGTTTATGCAAAGCCTTGTGAGGGACATTGGTCTGCTGCAAAAAAGAGTTCTAAGGTACTTGAAGGGAACTCAAGACCTTGGAATCAAGTATACACAGGTGGACGACTTCAGCTTGATTGGATACTCTGATTCAAACTTCGATGGAGACAAAGAAACTGGGCTATCTACTTCAGGATATGCTATGAGTCTTGGATAAGGAGCTGTCTCCTGGAGATCACGCAAAAAATCAGTTCCAGCGGATTCCACAACAAAAGCAGAATATGTGGCAGCAGCTGAAGCAACAAAAGAAATTGTGTGGCTCAGAAAATTCTTGAAGATTTGTAGGTAAAACAAGTACAATCAACTCCACTTATGATTGACAACGCCTCTGCAATAAAGTTGGCCAAGAACCCAAAATTCCATGATCGAACGAAGCATATCAATACAAAATATCATCTGATTCGACATCATGTTGAGGCCAAAACAATCCATCTCCGTCATTGTTCCACAAATGAGCAAATTGCAAGACACTTACCAACACTTGAAGGAAAAAGCTTGAACATTCAGAATGATGCTGGGACTCACCAACATCCCTTTAGATTAAGGGGGAATGTTGAAACCTAACTTCAGATTGGGAATATGTAAAAAAAATAAATGGGAAGTGAATAGCATCGAGAGATGAACTGAACAATCACTCCCTATTGTATATAATAATGGGTTACCTATGGAATTACCTATGGAATAATATATGAATCAGTTTTCTGCCAAACTGGAGTTACTCCTGGTCTGACAATAATAAATTTTAAAGAGAAAAAAGTTATAGATAAGATATTCTCAATTATTACACTAGTTCATGATTTAGAAGGTATTTCAACACCATCTAATAAAACGTTATAATTTTAATAATTTTTAAGTGATGTTTATTTATATATTTTCCAAAGTTTTTTTATTTTTTTGTTTTGTTTTGTTTGTTGTGGGTGTATTCACACTTAACTATTGGGATTTTGATTCAATTTTACTAATGTTTTTCCAAACAAAGGATAGAAACTCAAAACTAAGCATCAAGTGAAAAGTTATGATTTGGGCAAAGTTTTTTTTTCTTTTTCTTCAAACCACTTAAATTTATCTACTTAGCTTCTTTGCTCAATGCTAATCGAGCTATGGTTATGGTTCTTTCATTTTAGTGTTTTTGCTTCTTAGTTTTTTATGGTAGTATAAGAAAATGTAGTTTCAATTTATTCTTATAATTATTTTTGCAAATGAGTGTATTTGTCACACCTCCTCTCAAATATATACTACTACCATGCAATCTTTTTCATATTGTTATGTATATATTACACATTTTTCACCATTTCATTCACTAATAATACTTTGTTTTTGACATTGTGCTTGTGTTTATCTATAATACTGCATGTTCTTCCATTTTGTTCTAAACCTAATTCATATCAATGCCAAGTCAATAGAAACATACTTCAAGTTATCCTATTTAAGAGACTCAAAATTAAGAAGTAAATGACTTGGTGTACCAAGAACGTTTAATGACATAGACTTTAAAGTAGCTGTGGAACTTTAAGGATTATACCAAAAAGGTTTGACAAAGATAAATCTTGAAGTAGTGATGGAGCTTTGGATAATGTGATTCTATGACCTTAGACCACATATATTGAGACTATAATTTGTAAATTTCACTCTATGTATTTATATCTCTCCCTCCTATAAAGTTTTAGCATATGTGGAACTTTAAGGATTATACCAAAAAGGTTTGAGAAAGATAAATCTTGAAGTAGTGATGGAGCTTTGGATAATGTGATTCTATGACCTTAGACCACATATATTGAGACTATAATTTGTAAATTTCACTCTATGTATTTATATCTCTCCCTCCTATAAAGTTTTAGCATATCTACTACAACGTTATATAAAATACTATGTAAAAATAGTTTACAAACTACATTATGATAATGTTATGATATTTCAATAAAAGTCCATTTTATTATCATTTTATTAACAATATCTAAAACAATTCAATTGAAGAAAATACAGCTAAATTTATCTTATTATCACTATATATGGAAAATAATCAAAATAATAAACTAGATTTTTTTTAATTTTTAATTTTTTATTAAAAAATATAATATATTATTAAAAAATTAACGTATAAAAAAACTTAAATCATCTAAATTTAAAAATTAAATTAACAATATTATATCATTTAAAAAAACTAAAAAAATATTTATTTTAACCCAATCATCACCATCTAAAAAACAAAAGTGAAAGATGAAATATATTTCATTTATATTATACATATAAATCACTACAACAATTATACATTGTTATTTAAAAATTAAAATTATGCTAGGTTGCTTTTAAAATATTAATTAACCTTTCAAAAAGTATGTAGATTTGCAAAAAATAATTAAAAATGTTAAGGAGATGTTTTCAGATGTAAATTGCAGAGCATTCAAAAGGACCTTTTGGAAACTCTATACAATTTGCATCCAAATGTCTCGTTAACAACCTAATTACCAGTGATTATGAAAACCTATACATTCAATAATTAAAGTTCTTACTTTATTTTTAAACATTTTAAAAATTTATTATTTTCAAAATGGTTGTTTTTCACATTATTAGTATGGTTTTTTAGAAAGTTTTGCAGTGTATTTTTTTTATTTAATTTGAGTTTCACATGGATTTATCGAAATCATAACATTCACACTTGAATTTTTCACAATTGAAGTGACATAAAGATTTTTGAAGTTGCTGAATTCATATAAAGTTAAAAATTAGTTTAAATAATGCAATTCAAGATTTAATCACAATTTTTTTCTTTGGATTCTAGCCTGAAATTTGCCAAAAACTTTAAAAACATTTTTAAAGGATTTAAAAAATTATCATTTTCAAAATTGTTGCTTCTGAAACTATTAGAAGTGTGGTTTTTTAGAAAATTTTCGAGTGTATTTTTCATTTAATTTGAATCTAACAGAGATTCATTGAAATCACAAGTTTGACAGATAAACCCTTCACAATTGAAGTGGGGCCGGGATTTTTGAGGTGCTAAATCCATACAAAAAAAACTAGTTTAAACAATACAAATCAAAATTTGACCACAAATTTTTTTTCTCCGAATTCTAACTTAAAATCTAAAAAAAACTCCAATCTTCTAACTTAAAATCTAAAAAAAAACCTTCGTTGTACAAACAAAACTGCTCCCTTTAAAAATTATAACAAATGGTAGTTAAAATCTTCATTTCAATATTAAGAAGTCTTTTTCACTCGTCCCATATTTAAAATCTCCGTATTAAAATCAGAATCAGAGGGTTGTCTTTATCGAGCCTCTCATCGTTAATAGAGCTTTCAAATTGGTTCAGAAACCTTGCACGGAGTCACATGCCTTGAGTTAAACATTGTTTGGTATGGTTTCTCTTCCTTTAACGTCAAATATATTTACCTTATTTCAGTGTAAATAGATTATTGCATTAAGAGGTGCAGTTTCCAATGTATTTTATTTAATATATTTATTAGATGAATTTAGGAAATTAATCTAATAAAATAACGATTATTAACAATGAAATCATATATATTAATTAATTAATTTTTATTTCATGGTATTTTTTTTAGATATTTAAAAACATTGAAATTTTAAAAATATTTAAATCTTTATAATTGAATGTATTAGTTGGAATGATTTTGGTATGAATTTGAAATTATTATTTTTATTAAACATTAAAAAATAAATATATCAATATTTTATTATTTAAGGGATTAGTTTGAATAATTTTACAGGCAAGTTTTTTTATTTAATTGTTTTTTTATGATTATTCTCAATATTTTTTATCTCAATTATATTAGGTTGAAATCATAAAATTGATTAGTGAATTTTACATCAAATTAATTTATATATGTAATAAAAAAATCAATTTAAACAACACAAATTAAAATTTCATCACAAAAATTTTCACCAAATTTTAATTAAAAATCCACCAAAACCTTTAAAAAATCTCACTTGAAACAATTTCTTTACCTTATAATACTTTAATGAAGTGGCTGTCTTGATTCTCGTTTTACCAATTGTACTACAAGATACTAGGTTTTTACAAGATACTTGGTATTTGTTTAAGTCAAAAATTTAATTAGAGAAGACTAAACATTTTTAAATGTTCATAAATCGTTAAATCTTTCCTAAAAATTTATGTATATTATAAAATACATAAATACTATCTTAATGAGAGCCACTCATTACAAAACATTCTCAAATCTTAAGAAAAATTTTAAGTTCTAGAGATTAAAAATGATAAGAGTGAGTAAATATTTAAATTATAAGTTTTAGAGAAGAAAAAATAACTTAATAAGATACTCTCAATTATTACAATAGTTTATGATTTAGAAAATCTCTTAACACTTTCTAATAAAATATTATAATTTTAATAGTTTGTGATTTAGGTGGTCTTTCAACACAATCTAATAAAATGTTATAATTTTAATAATTTTTAAGTGGTGATTGTTTATATATTTCTTAATCTTTTTTTTTTGGTGTATTGGCACCTAATTATGGGGGCTTTGATTGTTTATATATTTCTTAATTTTTTTTGGGTGTATCTTTATTTTTATTTTTAAACATTTTAAAATTTTATTATTTTCAAAATTGTTGTTTTTAACACTATTAGAAGTATGGTTTTTTAGAAAGTTTCCGTGTGTATTTTCTGATTTAATTTGAATCTGACACCGATTCATTGAAATCATAAGTTTCACAGGTGAATCTTTCACAATTGAAGTGAGACAATTTTTCATTTAATTTGAATCTAACAGGGATTCATTGAAATCACTAGTTTGACAAGTGAACCCTTCACAATTGAAGTGGGACAGGGATTTTTTAGATGTTGAATCCATGTATAAAGTCACGAAATTAGTTTAAACAATACAAATTAAAATTTGGCAAAAATCTTTTTCTCAGGATTCTAACTTGAAATCTACTAAAAACTCTAAAAGATCACATTTAAAGAGTACTTCCTCTTAAAAACAAAACTGCTCCCTTTTAAAAATTATAACAAATAGTAGTTAAAATCTTCATTTCAATATTAAGAGGTCTCTTTCACTCCTTCCATATTTAAAATCTCCGTATTAAAATCAGAATCAGAGGGTTGTCTTATCGAGCCTCCCATCGTTAATAGAGCTTTCAAATTGGTTCAGAGGGTTGTCTTTATTGAGCCTCCCATCGTTAATAGAGCTTTCAAATTGGTTCAGAAACCTTGCAGGGAGTCGCATCCCTTGAGTTAAACATTGTTTGGTATGGTTTCTCTTCCTTTAACGCCAAATATATTTACCTATTTTCAGTGAATAGATTATTGCATTAAGAGGCGCAGTTTAATGTATTTTTATTTAATATTTATATATTATTTTTAAGAAAATTAATATAATAAATATATGATTATTAACAATAAGATTATATATAAAAATTAATTAAATTTATTTCTTCGTAAATTTTTTTTTTTTTTTTTAACATTAAAATTTTTATAATTTAAATGTATTAGTTTAAATGATTCTAGTTAAGACTTTGGAAAATTAGAATTTATTAAATATTAAAAAATATATATTTAATTTTTATAATTTAATGGATTAGTTTGAATAATTTTAGATTTAGAGGTAAACTTTTTGATTAATTGTTTTTAGGATTATTGTCAATATTATTTAATATTTTTATTTCAATTATATTAGGTTGAAATTTGCACAATTAAAATATCTTACAAATTAAAATTCCACAAAAAATATTTCAATGGATTCTGACTAAAAATCTAACAAAAACTCTAAAAAAAATCTTACTTAGAATCAATTTCTTTCCAATATAATTACCTTAATGAAGTGGCGGTTTTGATTTCGCTTTACCAAAATTAACCTCAGTTTCAGAGGACTCGTCTCTCAATGTCGGTGTCGAGGTTTCTAGACTGCTCGTCCTTTGATGTTGTAATCTACTTTCGCGGAATTATAAAAATTATAAATATCAAATTATAAAACGCATATATGAAAAGTTTCGTTTGGACTTAGGGCGGGCGACCACTGCGGCGAGAGCACGTCCCATGGGGACCAACCAGCGCCTTCCTCTTGCTGAACCACTCCATGACAGCTGTTCTTAGCTCCTTCGCTGGTTTTCCTTTCTCTACAACTTGTTTGGTGCTCGTGGCTCATGCATACAAACTTCTCCAGGTTTGCCATCTGTCTCATCTCTTGTTTTAACACTCGGCACTCGACCTCTATATATTCACAACGCCTCCTCCTGTGAATCGTTTTGGGCGTTTTTCGCCCGTCGACCTCTCTCCTTGAGACGGTCGACATCCACTCTTTTTCTTCATTACCTGCTACTAGTACCGACCTTTGTATTCATCTTTCTGGACTTTTTGATGCGTGGCGCTCTCGTTTGCAGTGGTTGTTTCACGGTTAAGGTCAGTTTATGCTTTCCTCTCTGCATGTTTGTTTTACATGTTTCTCTGTTCTCCTAGGTGCTTTATCGTAGGTTTCTGTTTCTCGATTTCCTATGCGGTGGCTTCTAGATAGTTATCTATTTGCATCCTAAATGGGTAACTACTTCTACCGAAGCTCTATTATATGAATATGGATATTTTACAGCTGTTTAAAAAGCACTTTGCCATTTATAAACCATGCAAAGATGTCAGGTTCAAAATTGGTAACTGGTGGTGTATTTTTGAGTTATATTGCTGCTGTTTCGCTTGCTGCGAATCCTCTACTCATTAGTCCGCCATTACTGGAGTCCATTCCTTGCTCCCTCTTTGATCCTGGAACTGGAATTGTTGCCAGGGTTTTTTCAAATCTCTCCTTTTCGGGATTGTGTTTCAATTCCTCTCTGTACAACTCTGCCTCTGCATTAACTATCACCCTTTGTTTTCTTCCTCTATGGTCGATTGGCGGCCTGCTGACGTCGGGCCTATGCCCTTTTCTCTCTTTGGTGGCTGATATTAGTTACTCTTTGTCCTTGATACATATGGGATCATCTTCTCTGGCAGTCCTTTTCTATTTCTCGACCCTTCCTTTTTCTCTGCTGTGTCAGAACGGGTCTCCACCGTCTTCGGTTTTCTTTCTCCAGGCACTATATGCATGGTACTTCCTCCCTTGTCTTTTGTCATTGTCATTTATGATTCTGCTTCCATCTGCCTTGTTCTTCTGCACCATATCTTACTGATCCCTATGCGGGATTTTCGTCTACGATTGGCGCGCATGGAGGGTGGTTCTGACTTAGCTGCCACTGAGGCTCTTATCAATGCCACATTGGAAGCTGAGCAGGCTTGGGAGCACGCCACAACTGGTGGTGATTGGCAGGGTGTTTTGGACGAGGTGGCTATTAAGCCGTCCTGTCAGCATATTGATTCAAATCTTCCTAATCGTAGGGTCGACGGGGAGCATCATTATCCACATCGCACACATTACAACAAAGCGCACAAACCTGTTCGGACCACCGCCCCGCCTACAGCTCTTAAGCTTGACTCTATTCATCTCTCCGAACGTATTGATATCCTTCATCATCTTGCTCTCATTGGAAGATGGCACTTCCCCCTGATGAACGATGCTGATATGCGCTTGTGGATCGCCTCCCACTGGAAGCCTGTCATTGGGTATATTCCTGTGATCTCTAATCTTATGAAACGTTGGTATTGCTTTCATTTTCTTGCTGCTGGGGATGCTGGATCTATTCTTAAGGGTCCCTGGGTTTATAAAAGAAGTTTTCTTGCCCTATACTGATGGTATCTTGGGTTCGATCCTTTGAACAACACTCCGTCTAACAACCTCATTTGGGTAAAGCTGCCTAATCTTCCCCTTGAATTCTGGTCAAAGGAAACTCTTGAGGAGATCGGGAATGCTATAGGACGTTTTGTCTACGTCGACCCCTGGTGCCTAGGTGAAAAGGACAAGAGAATCTCTTGGATTCTCATTGAGAAATCTTATAGGGGAGGTTATCCCGAATATATTGAAATTGACTGGAGGAATTTTCATATAAAACAGCGTTTGGATTATTGGGGCATACCATTCCGGTGTGCTGCCTGCCATAAAACTAGTCATTTGATAAAGTGTTGCCCCCGTCTTAAGCTCTCCCACTCCCGTTTCTCTCGTCATAGAGCAGGCAAGGCATTATCCACTGATAGCATTTCTTCCTCTGAGCCTTTGGATCTTCGCCCTCCTGGATCACCCTCTTTTCCACGGGCGGCCTCTATAGACCCTCCTCTTTTTCCCTCATCCGGCGGACCTTCGACCCGACCAGCTCCATTACATCTTGATCCTCCTGCTCCCCCCTGCCCCCCTATCCCGGAACCCGTTGATCTTGTAGCTATCCCATCCCCTATCCCGTTATCTATCAAGGAATTTTCTTTCGGATCAACTCCCATCCCTATCTCTTCCTCCCCCCCCCTCCGGACAAGGCACTTCTTTCACAAATTAAGGGAAAGGGTCCCTATCTATCTGTCACCCCTGTCAACTCCCCATCCTCTTCACCCATTAATCAAATTGATAGTGACCTAAACATCTTTTTATCTCGAAAATCCCTAGAGTTAGAACCTCTCACCATTCACAAACCTCTGGAGCCTAGCCTGCGTTTCATTAGCCTGGATTCGGCTAAGAACATCATTGTCAGGAAGAAGTCTCACGGTGGAAGCAGGCACTTCAGGGGCAGAACCACTGTTACAGAGTGTGGTGTCAGGAACCTCTCCCTCATCGATGTTCCCATATATGGATTACGGATTCACAGCCTCTTAGAGCAAATGTGGTTGGCGAACCCTCTAAATGACTCTTATTGTCTCTCTGAATATTCGGGGCCTTGGCGTTGACCCCAAATTTCTAATGCTCAGGGACTTTTTCTGCTCCTCTTGACCGAGTATCATCCTTATTCAGGAAACCATGCGCAATTGTGCGGCTACGCTCTCATACTTCAGGAAATTGCTACCATCCTGGTACATGGTGGCAACAGATGCAAACGGGCTTTCTGGCGGACAAGCTACTCTTTGGGACCCCTCCCGTATCAAAGCAAAAGCATATAAGTGTTTTGCTGGCATTTTCATATCTTCTACAGTCAGAGGCATTAGCATACCTTTAAATATATTAAATATATATGCGCCCTATAAAAATAGGACCCCTTTCTGGTCAAAATTTTTTTCCTCTACAATCTTTGATATTGATCACTTGATTATTGCCGGCGATTCTAATTTCACACTAAACTCTGACGAATGCTGGGGTCATTGTAGGCATTCTGACTCTCTTACAGATTCCATCAAGCTTGATCTTCTTAACTATAACGTGATAGATGTTGTTCCTAGGGAGATGAAGCCGACGTGGACAAATGGCAGGGCCGATCAAGCTTATATAGCTAAAAGGATCGATAGGTTTTTGGTCCATGTCAGCATTATTGATGTTCTGGGCATGCCTCTTTCCTCGGTGGAGAATATCCTAGTCTCTGATCATCGCCCCATCATGCTCACATGGCTGGACAGTGGAGTCAAAAAGGGCTATCCGTTCAAATTTAACTGCACATATCTTCAGGACCCCGTTTTTAATGAGCTCATTAACAACTCATGGAAGGAGGTGTCAGCTACATCTCCACATCTTCCCCCCTGCACTCTACGTGAAAAATTATATGCTCTGAAAAAGATTGTTAAGGATTGGGAAGTGGGGAACAAGAAAAAAGACAAGATGGATCTCCTCCTCATTCAACAGGAGATTGATTCCATCCTGCGGGCGGCCAATGCTTCCCCCCCTTACTTTTGCCATGAAATGCTGCATCCGCGTACTTGAGCGGAAAAGGTTCGATATTATAAAGAAACAGGAAGCCTCCTGGCGGCTAAAAAGTAGGGCTACATGGCTTCGGGATGGGGACAAAAACACGAAATTTTTCATAAGTTCGCCAATTCAAGAAGGAACAAAAATGCCATATGGAAGATCAAGAATGACAATGGTGACATCTTCGTTTCTCAACAAGACATCTCTCGGGAAGCAGTTTCTTTCTTCAAACAATAATTCATGAGGAGATCCAATGTTGCTTTTTAGGACCTCTTATGGGGTATTGATCCGGCCCCCCTAATGTTTGATGAAAATGCTAATGACGCGCTATATAAGACAATCTCGGAAGAGGAGCCCCTTCAAATTGTGAAATCCTTCCAGAAGGACAAGAGTCCAGGGCCGGATGGCTGGACTATAGAATTTCTCACTCACTTCTTTGATCTCTTCAAGCAGGATATCCTTTCCATGGTGGAAGCTTCAAGAACCACAGGCTCCATTCATCCTCACACCTCCTCGACTCTGATTGCTCTCATCCCTAAGAAATCAGACCCTGAATCTTTCAAGGACTTCCGTCCGATCTCCCTGTGCAACATTTCTTTTAAGATCATCACAAAGATTATTGCCGAACGAATCAAAGGTTATTTGGCCTCCTCCTTATCTAAGGATCAATACGCTTTTCTTGGTGGCCGGAACATCCTAGACGCTGTGGCAAATACACAGGAATGCCTATCTTCTCTCTATGCATGCCACCAGGCTGCGGCCATTATGAAGATTGATCTACATAAGGCTTTTGATTGCATCGATTGGGGCTTCGTTGAATGCTTGCTTGCTAAGATTGGTCTCCAGCCACACATCATACGGTGGATTTTGGCATGCTTTATGAACGTCAACTATGCAGTTATCGTAAATGGTTTCCCCACACATTTCTTTCAAGCTCAAAGAGGACTGCGCCAGGGATGTCCTCTGTCACCTCTGTTGTTCATTCTCGTCATGAATACTCTTAGTCTGCATATCAACAAGCGGTGGCTAATAAAAAAATTAAGGCAATCAAGATTTGTAGACACATATATGTCTCTCACAATCTCTTTGTAGACGATGTACTCTTGTTCGCTATGCTCTGCAGGTCTTCGTGGGTTTGCTTTAAAGACATTCTAGATCATTTTCACAGTGCTACCGGGCTCTTCATCAACAAATCAAAATCCCTGCTTTATCACAATGATGTGGATCTGGATATGGTGGCTTGGATCTCACAACTCTTCGGTATTGAATCGGCCTCGCTTGCCCTGGGCCTCAAATACCTTGGTTTTCACCTAAAACCAAATGGTTACTCCATGCAAGACTGGCTATGGCTGACTGATAGATTTTATAATCGAATTTCCATTTGGGAATACAGATGTCTTTCTCTGGCGGGCAGGGTCACGCTCTCGCAAGCTGTTCTGCTGCAGATGGCGGTGTACTGGGCACATCTCTTTCATCTCCCGATCAGCATCATCAACAAGATGACCTCAATCACGGCTAATTTTATTTGGGGTGGTTGTTCCAAACAAACAAAGTATCATCTGACCAAGATGGATAGGATCTCCTTACCAAAACATTTGGGCGGATGGGGTCTGAAAGACCTGAGAATTTTTGGCAGGTCACTTATTTGCAAAACTCTCTGCAGGGGCATTTTTGGCACCGGGCCATGGAGCATTACCATTCAACAAAAATATCTGAAGGGAAAGGGATTGGAATACTGGTATCGGAGAGGCACTATTGGTATTCAAAGAGGTTCTGCCATTTGGCTCAGCTTTAAGGCAGTCGAGAAGCTCTTCCTGTCTAAGCTCAGATGGGATTTGCACACTGGCAATTGTGTCCTCATTGGTATAGATCACATTGCTAGCAAACAATGCTTCTTTCTTCCTGATGATGTTATCTCCGCCTTGCAACGCCTGGGTATCTTTACTTGGGATAAAATCATTCCGGATTGGTCGAGTCTTTCCCCCATATGGAAATCTGCTGTACAAATCGGTCTATCGGCCCCTCTCTTTTCTGTCTGGGAACAGGTCACTTCGTCCTTACAGGCTTGTGGGATCATGCGCGGGGGTCTTTCTGATCATTTATTTTGGTACACGTCCAGCATTTCTGCTCCTATCTGTGTCAAAGTCATATATTCTGAGCTCATCGTTTCAAAGGTTCCGGGTTCTGCTCCTATATTCCCAACGGCATTATGGAAGACAGGTTGCCCACCAAGGATGATATTCTTCGCCTGGTTACTATTCAACAATAAGAACCTAACGTGGGACAATCTGAGAAAGAGATGCTGGCATGGACCCAACAGATGCTCTATGTGCAAGACAGACGAGGAGTCAAATTTTCATATGTTCTTTCATTGCAGCTCCACACAAGATATCTGGTATGAACTTGCTTTTTTATACGATTTTCCTCACGTTGTCTTTGATTCTGTGCATGCAGCCTTTCAATGGTGGACTTCTCAATGTGAAAAACGACGCCCCTTTCTCATTATCATGGTATGGTTTGTATGGAAGTGGCGCAATCACAGGATTTTCAACGATTCCAAAGTCCCTTTCAAATCCATCCTGCCCTGTATCTGCTCTTATTACGATTACATTTCCAGTAACAGGGCATAGCTCCATTTTGTGGCATTGTTTCATATATCTGTTTTTAGGACTATTTGCATACGATGTATCTCTATGTATCTACATATGATCTATCTTTCTCACATATGTCTCTCTATGCTCTCTCTGAGCTTTTTGCGCCCTATCTGCTCATCAGAGGTGCCTTTACTGTAAGCAATCTGGTTCTTATATTGCCTTAATATAACTATCCAACTTTTTCTTCTGAAAAAAAAAATTATAAAACGCATATATACTGAAACATTGATAATTTTCATAAGTTAAGTTTAAAGAATATAATAAATATATAAATTATAATATATTAATTTAATTTGCTTTGGTATATTTTAAAATTAGTTTTGTTAGGTTAAGAGTTTGTTTTTCTCCGACATAAGGAAACAAGTTAATGCGTAAGACCGTTTGGGCACAAGTAAAATTCTGTGTCCAAGTTATTCTAAATTGAGTGGTTTTCCTTGAATAATGGTGATGAGTCACCCTTCATTAACAGAAAGCAACCAGAGATAGTTATCCTCACTATTGATTTGACAACTAAATTATGATAAATTTTCTCACCGTGTAAAAAAAAACATATTAATTCAATACACTTTTTAATGTAATCTTTATAACCAGGATCTCATTTCTTTAAATAAATTATTTATTAAAATCAACATCGAAACCATAGTTTCTTTGCAGGGAATTCGTCATTCAACGTGTAAAATAAGGTCTTTCCAAGACATTTAATGTTCATTTACAAGTTCATATAACATTAGGTTTTTATAATATACTTATTATTTGTTAAGTCAAAACCAGGTTTTGAGCAGGGAATTCGTCATTCAATGTGTAAAATAAAGTCTTTCCAAGACCTTTAATGTTTATTTACAAGTCCAGATAACATTAGGTTTTTATAATATACTTATTATTTGTTAAGTCAAAAATTTAATCAGAGAAGACTAAACATTTTTAGTGCTCATAAATTGTGAAATCTTCCCAAAAATTACTGTAGATTATAAAAACACAACTACTATGTTAATTAGAGTGTTGGCTTAATACAAAACATTCTCAAATATAAAACATTCTCAAATCTTAAGTAGAGAAAAAAAATGACAAGTGAGAGTAAATACTTAAATCGTATGTTTAGAGAGAAAAAAATTGATAGGTAAGATACTTTCGAGGATTATAATAGTTCATGATATATGAGGTCTTTCAAAGCCATTTCATAAAATGTTATGGTTTTAATAATTTTTGAGTGATGGATGTTTATATATATTTTAAAAGTTTTTTTCATGTTTTTTTGGTGTGCAGTTTGTAATATTTTCCTCTCACATCTACCGAAGTAATTAGCTAATTGGAGTAAACATGCGATGAGAGACTACTATGATTAGATTTGACCTCCTATGTCACCTTAAGGAAGTGGAATCGACAGAAACATAACACACAAACATTCAACATCATCTTCATGACTCACAGGAACCAATCCAACACTTCAAACAACTTTCCCTTGGGTCCCACTGAGTTTTTAGACAACTTAGGCCTCATTTGCTCTCATGCTATAGGCATGACAACATTCAGAAACCCAAAATTGCTCTCACAGGCTTGCTTTCCAGTGTCCAGAGACCCAATTTGCTAGTTTTGTGCCAGCGTCCTTGGGATTTAAGCCACTTTTTCAGGCCAAAGAGCCCAAGCCATTGCCCAGAATGGAATGATAGCTTAAGATCAGTAAAAGAACATGGAAACAATGATGCGAAAACAATAAGTTAAACAAGACCTTAATCAGATCCCTACTAGTCATGACAAGCAATTCGTTAAACATGTTACAAGCATGTAATCTGTAGGTGTAACCAACATAATTAAACATAGGGATCTTGTACCTATCTGAGAATAGCTAAGAACCATGGTTCCCTCATGCCATTTGCTGCATTACCATCTATTAGGGCATAGATACATTATCCATTCATTTACAAGTAAAAACATGTTGAGACCCATACATAGTTGTTGTCATAAAATACACATATAACCAACATAATAACAACATAAATACTCATAAAATTACAACCATATAGGCCACATATAATCCATCAAAATGCTCATAGAAATACAAGGAGAAATAACCTTTCATTAATGATGCAAAAACCAAACCCAGGATGGGACTTCCACATTCCACTCAACCATAGAATGGCTGAGCCAAATCTCTCTTCAACCATTCACCCACGTGCCATATTCCAAGCATGAATGTGGGATTCAGACCAAAAGAACCAGCTAGGGCATACCGAGCCTAAACCACCTCACCCTCATCAATAGAATTCAGGCTTTATCGTCATCCTTCCCGAATCAGTAGGCCAACACAATGAACACATCATAACAGGCTTTACGATGATCTCCACCCGATCATTAGGCCAAACAAGCATGGATGCCACCGAATTTCTCCACCTACACTGTGAGGAATTTTCCTGTCTCCTAGTCTCTCAAGCTTTACCGCAATCCAAATTCAGATTACTATGCCCTGAACCCAGACCCACTCTCCATGCTTTACCACATATCTCAAACCCAAGATTACTAGGCCCAACGAAGAGAAAACCACCTATTGGCTTTACCATATATCCTACCATTCATCGACAAGGATTCCTAGGCCCACCAAGGCAACACAATCTTGACTTTACTGCAATCCACAGTTTGGCTCAAGGGTCACTAGGCTAGTGGCTTTACCGTGATCCACAATCTAGTTCAGGGACCACTAGGACATGTGCTCTATCATTCGGAGATCCACCCCACTCAGCTTTGAATCCATCAAGTAATCCAACTCAACCAAAACATGAGAACCCCATCACACCATGGTGATCTAGAAATGGCAAGGCTAGGCTAAAAACACTGTTACACTTGGCCAAAACCATGCCACAACAACAAAAGAATCACATGCAATACCATGCATGCCAAATCTAGCAAGGAAAATACACATGCAAATCGATACATGCAATGAATCTTGCTATAGTTGCTTGATCTTGCCTTTCCCTGCTTGATCTTTGCTTCCTCTTGCCTTCTTTGCCTTTCTTGACCAATGCCAAAATGCTCCAAGAAAACTCTAAGTGTCCAAGAGAGAGAGAGAGAGAGAGAGAGAGAGAGAGAGAGCTTCAAAACTGAACTGACAAAAGGTTACAAACTGATCCTCAAAAGTCTTTTTATGAATGAGGCCTCTATTTTTCTTCATTTTCCATTATTTTCCTCCTCACATGCAACCTTTCACCTTTCACCTCCCTTATCGCCTAATTTCCATTATTTTCATAAATGAATGTGCCAAAAATGCCATTTTGCCTTTCCAAAACCTTAGCCATTTCCATTGCCTTTGCCAATTTCCTTAGCCAAAATAACTTGATGAACACCTAGACTAGGATGTTTTTCCCAACATTCAACGTGGAATAAGTGTCCCATCAACTGTGGTTATTATTTTTGCCTTTATTAAGTTTTATTACATGGAATTGTCACCAGGGCTATTACATAGTTGCGCTTAACCATTGAGACTTCGATTTAATTTTACTAATGTTTTTCCAAACAAGCTAAAGAAACTCAAAACTTAACATCAAGTGAAAAGTTATGATTTGGGCAATTTTTTTTCTTCAAACCACTTAGATTTATCTACTTAACTTCCTTGCTAAATGCTAACCTTGTTACTGTTATGGTTCTTTTATTTTAGTGTTTTTGCTTCTTATATTTTTATCGTATTATAAGAAAATGTACTTTCAATGTATTCTTATAACCATTTTTGCAAATAAGTGTATTTGTCTCATCTCTTCTCAAATATAAACTACCACCATGGATTTTTTTTCATATTGCTATGTATATATTGCACAATTTTTACCATTTCATTCACTAATAATAATTTGCTTTTGACATTGTGCTTGTGTTTTCTCTATAATATTACATGTTTTTCTTTCAAAATTATGAAGAAAATGACTTGGTGTACCAAGAAGGTTTAATGCGATAGACCTTGAAGTAGTCATGGAACTTTGAGGATTGTACCAAAAAGGCTTGACAAAGATAGACCTTGAATTAGTGATGAAGCTTTAAAGAATGTGATTTTATGACCTTCAACCACATATATTAACAATATAATTTGTAAATCGCAACTTTAGTGTATTTATTTATCTCCCTCCTTAAGAGCTTTAGCATATCTACTAAAACGTGAAGCACTACGTGACAATGACTTGCGAACTACATTATGATGACTTTTTAATGTTTCAATAAAAGTCTATCCTATTACTCCTTGTTGGCAATACCTAAAACAATTAAATTGAAAATAATCCAATTAGGTTTATATATTATCATCACCATATATGAAAAATAGTCAAAATAATGAATGAGAAAGCACTAAACCATAAACTAAAAAATGAATCATTATTATTTTCTATAATTGTTTAAAATTTGAAAAATTCTTTATCAAAAATTATAATTTATCGAAAATTTTTTTATTATTAAAATTTTTAACATATTTAAAAAAACTTAAATTATTATATTTTTAAAAAATTAAATAAAATTCAAGTAAAATATTATGTCGTCCATAGGGTCTTGGACAAAGGGTGATTAGGTGCTTTGTTAAGGCACTCCTTGATATAAAGTCATCGGTTCAAATCCCGAACGCTGCCCTGATTGGGATGATATATTAGACATGATAAAGATGTAGTCCTACATACTTTCAGGGATTACAATAATTCATAATCTATGAGGTCTTTCAAAGCCATCTAATAAAATGTCATGATTTTAATAATTTTTTAGTGATGATTGTTTATATATTTCTTAAAGTTTTCTCATGTTTTTTTTTAAGTGTAGTTGCACTTAACCATTGAGACTTTGATTCAATTTTTCCTAATGTTTTTCCAAACAAACTAAAGAAACTAGAAACTAAACATCAAGTGAAAAGTTATGATTGGGGAAAAGTTCTTTTTTTTCTTCAAACCACTTAGATTTATTTACTTAGCTTCCTTGCTAAATGCTAGTCTTGCTATGGTTATGGTTATTTTATTTTAGTGTTTTTGCTTCTTATATTTTTTTGGTATTATAAGAAAATGCAGTTTCAATGTATTCTTAAACCATTTTTGCAAATGAGTGTATTTGTCACATCTCTTCTCAAATATAAACTACCATCGTGCAATTTTTTTCATATTGTTATGTATATATTGCACATTTTTCACAATTTCATTCACTAATAATACTTTGCTTTTGACATTGTGCTTGTATTTTCTCCATAATATTGCATGTTTTTCTTTCAAAATTATGAAGTAAATGACTTGGTGTACCAAGAAGGTTTAACAAGATAGACCTTGAAGTAGTCATGAAACTTTGAGGATTGTACCAAGAAGGCTTGACAAAAATAGACCTTGAAGTAGTGATGAGCTTTGGAGAATATGATTCTATGACCTTCAACCCAATATATTGACACTATAATTTGTAAATCTCAGCTTGAGTGTATTTACTCATCTCCCTCCTAAAAAGCTTTAGCATATCTACTAGAACATTATGTGAAGTACTATGTGGAAATGGCTTGCAAACTACATTATAACGACCTTCTAATATTTCAGTAAAAGTCTATCATATTATCTCTTTGTTGGTAATACCTAAAACATTTAAATTGAAAATAGGTTTATATATTATCATCACTATATATGAAAAATAGTCAAAATAATGAATAAGAAAGCACTAAACTACAAATTGAGTCATTATTTTTTCTATATATTCTTTTAACATTTCGAATTATTTATTTATTATTATTCATTATTTATTTATTTTTTAAATCAAACTTATTTAATTTCATTTATCCACAAAAACCTTCATTATTAAAAAATTTTAAATAATTAAAAAATAAATTATTTATGTAAAAAATCTCAATAAATCAAGTAAATATATGTGTCTAATGACGACTGATAAGAGGGATGAAATGGATAGAGTGATGAGATATTGTCGCTAAGCATTTCCTCTCCATTCAATTCGCTACCCCATTAAGATAATCATATAGACATTGATCAGCCGCCATATCTACACTTAACTCCAATACTTTAAAAAATAAACTTCATATCATCTATACCAAACAATCTATTTATTCTACTAACTCTAAATGCATCACCACATTCCTCAAAAAAATATCACCATGAAATATTATTGTTATTAATCTATATATATATTAATAAATCACTCCACCAAATATACATTGTTATTTACAATTATAATTATGCTATTTTGCTTTTAAAATATGTAAATTTGTAAAGAATAATTCAAAATGTTAAGATCATCTGTTTACACGCTTTGCATTCAAAAATATCACGTTAACAACATAATTTCCACTTATTAGGAAAACCCATACATTCAATAATTAAAGTTCCCACTTTCATTTTTAAACATCTAAAAAAAAAGATGATCATTTTCAAAAATGTTACTTTTGAAAACTATAGCCAATAGTCATTAAAATCTTCGTTTGAATATTAAAGAGGCTGTCTTTCTCACTCCTCCCATATTTAAAATATCCGAATAAAATCAGAGGGCCGTCTTTATCGAGCCTCCCATGGTTTAATAGAGCTTTCAAATTGGCTCAGAACCCTTGCAGGGAGTCACATGCCTTGAGTTAAACATGGTTTGGTATGGTTTCTCTTCCTTTAACGTCAAATAAATCTAATTATTTTCCGTCTAAATAGATTTTTGCATCAAGAGGTGCAGTTTTCAATGTATTGAAAATTATAATTATACATTATAATATATGCAGGTGTAGATGAGGAGTAAGTTATTTGATCAGTTTTTTTTTAGATATTTTAATATACTTAAATCTTTATTATTCCAAGTATTAGTTTGAATGATTTTTAAGGTAATGAAATTTGGAAATTAACAATTTATTAAATATAAGAAAAAACTTATTTCAAATTTGGTTATAGTTAATGGATTAGTTTTGAATAATTTTACAATTGTTAAAATTTAGGGTAATTTGTTTGGATTAATTGTTTTTATTGCCATCATGTAATACTTATCTAATTATTTTTATTCTCAATTATATTCGGCACTTGTAAAAATCTTTAATTATTAATTTTATTTTAAATATTATTTAACAAAATCTCCATAGGTTTTTGGATAGATGGTGACTAGGTGCTCTGTTAAGGCATTCTTTGATGTGAAGTTACTGGTTCAATTAGATGGTGACGAGGTGCTCTCTTAAGACGTTCCTTGATGTGAAGTTATTGGTTCAATTCCTCGCTCCAATCAGGGTGATATATTGGACATGTTGAAGATGTAGTCCTATCAAGCTTTAAAAAAAATATCATTTTAAAAATGAAAAAATAATTAAAATTATATTATATATAGTCGTAAGGTGAATTGTATTCAAAAGAAAATTGGAATTTAAATTATGAGTATGAATAGTCTTGTTAGTCTCACATTAGGGAGATTAGACCAAGTCCAAACAAAAACTTCCCGTAGAGAGGAAAGTGATGGCTGAAAAAAAGGAAAATAATAACACTCAAAACCTAGCTTGAGTAATAGCCTAATATGCTATGAATAGTGAATTTTATAGCAACGAAGACACAAAACACCAACATGACACACCTAAGATGAGGGATCTAAATTCAAGATTAAAATCTTGACGAGTTCCTTGGGGTCCTCGAAAGTTCTCCCTACCATAGGAGGTATACTAAGATGTTCTATTTTTCCCACTATGCAATTCAAGTCTCTCAGGTGCCGATGTAAGCACTCCCAAGGAATGAAGAACTACCTCATGATGCTCATGTCGGTCCAAAAACGTGCGCCCCAGTAAGAATCCATATTCCAGTAAAGACCAACAATTTGCATATACTGGTTGAAATGACCCCTAGTGTGCTTTGTGTCTGAGATCTAATCTACCCATTCTATAAGGACTTTTCTATCTAAGAGTGGAGTTATGTGTGTGGAGGATTCCTCCTCAACCCGAGTAATTTTTTCCTGGATAGGGCCCGACAGAAGGTCCCAATAAAGCACAAAAAAATCTCTAAATAGTGATGCAGGTGTGTATTTCTCTTATGGGCTTATTCTTGGTAATATGCATCCCCCCTTCAAACCTGTGCCCACTCACAAGGCAGGGTGGCGAGATGAGAAGTAATGACAACCTGGAGCAAAGTTAGGAGAAATCTTGCAAAATCCGAAGAGAAAGGGAGGTGCCATGTACAACAGGGCCCAGACTAATAACCATTACCAACTGTGGGATTGCTCAGGAAGGCTCTTAGAAAAGGTGTTAAAATAGAGAGAGGTAAGGGGACTGTAAAAATTTTCTCCCACAAAAACAACAACTGAAATCATAAAAAAGGTTCGCTAGAGTTCCCCATAGAAAATAAAAATTGTGCTACTGAGATGATAGGTGGGAAAACAAGGTTGAACCATACAAAGGACAATTGAAGGCCATGGTCACAAAAATAGAGCTAGCGCCTAAGGACCTGACTTATATCATCAAACAAAATATGGAGGAAAAAACGCTAGTGCGTCTGCACACACAGAGCCAAGCTCAGAAATAACATTATCTCATGACCCTGAATGATGCAAATGTTGACAACCCTACATGTTAAGAGATATAATTGTCAAAAAAGAATTATTGGACTCGTATGGATATTACTAAACTCCATGCACTTTTGCGGAGTGCCAGAGGTAACAATAGCCACATGATGATGAAGACCTAATTGGTAAGGCAAACTTTTGCTAAACATAGCTTCTACATCAGTGAATCTACAACTCCACTGTAACAACCCTGGTGAAAATTCCATGTAATAAAAGTTAATAAATGAAAAATAATAACCATGGTTCACGGGACACTTAATCCAAGCTGAATGTTGGGCAAAAACATAGTGATGGGATCATTGGTGATTCATTAATGGCTAAGGAAATTGACAAAGGCTTTGGAAAGGCAAAATGACATTTTGACACATTTATTTATGAAAATAGTGGAAATTAGGAGAAAAGGGAGGTGAAAGGTCACAAGTTGCACGTGAGGAGGAAATTGAAGGAAAATAATGGAAAATGAATAAAATAGAGGCCTCATTAATAAAAAGTCTTATGAGGATCAATATGCAGACTTTTGTTAGTTTAGTTTTGGAGCTTTCTCTCTCATACTCTTGTACACAGAGTTTTCTTGGATAACTCTTGGGGAGTGTGCCATACTTGGAGTTTTGGAGCAAGAAGACAAAAGAAGAGTAGGAAAGTGTAAGAAGACATCGGGAGAACCAACTACAACATGTTTTACTTGCAGATACTGAGTTGCTTATATGTTTTCCTCACTAGTTTTGGCATGCATGGCACATGCACATCGTTTCTTGGTTATGATTTGTCATTGGCATGGATGTTGGCCTCGATTGACAGTGGATTCTCCTAGTCTTGCCATTTCTTGGATAGCCATGGTGTTGTGGGTTAATTTCTTTGTTTTTCTAGTTGGTTCTCATGTTTCCTTTAGCTTGGGTTGTGTTACTAGTTCTTAGAAGCCCTGGTTGTACAAACGCTCTGGAAGCCTTGAAACAACTTGAGTTGAGTTACTAGTCCTGGAAGCCTTGATTGGACAAATGCTCTGGAAGCCCTTGGTGGGTTGAGTTACTAGTCCTGGAAGTTCTCGTTAGAAAAACACTCTCGACGCCCTATATAAGTTGTGTGTTAAGTTACTAGTCCTGGAAGCCTTGGTTGGAACAAACGCTCTGGAACCCTAGAAGGATTGGGTAGAGACCAATCTGATGATGGTTTTGTGATGTTCGACCGTGAGGCAGAATCACTGTTTGATGGGTTGAGTTGGTTGGCCTCTGGAAGCCCTGGATGGTTTTTGATCAGTGTGTTTTATGAGATCCCACATTCATGCTTGGAATATGGCACGAGGGTGACTAGCTGAAGAGACTTTTGGCTCAGCCATGTCTACGGTCAGGTGGTTTGTGGAAGTCCCACAACTGGTTGTCATTTGTATCATTAATATGAGGTTATTTCTCCTTGTTATTTCATGAGTATTGTATCGTATTATACATGGATTATATGGCTGTTGTTTCCTTGGTATTTTTGTCTCTATTATGTTGGTTATGAACATGTATTATGATAGTGGCTATGTATGGCTCTTATCATGTTTTTACTTGTGAATGAATGAACAATGTATCTATGGCCTAATGGATGATACTGCACCTAATGTGTTGAGGCATCAATGCTTCTTAGCGATTCTTAGATGAGTATGAGACCTCTATGCTTAGATCTATTGTTTACACCTGTAGATTACATATTTTTGATATGTTTGACGAAATCCCTGTCATGGCTAGTATGGGTCATGTTAAGCCCTTGATTAAGTAATCATATTTGTATCATCGTTCCATTGTTATCTTTTTGTTTTAAAGGTGTCATTTAGTTCTGGGCAGTGACCTAGGCTCTGGGCCTGGAAAATTGGCTCAAATCCCAAGGACACTGGAACAACACTGAGCATAAAAGTCCCTGGACACTAGAATACCATGCTGTGGGAGTGTCTAGAACCTTCTGCATGCATGGATTCCCATTTCATGGGAGCGTCCGGTGTTAAATGGTCTAAAAACTCAGTGGGACCCAGGGGTTGGTATCTAAGAGGTTGGGATGGTTCCTGGGAGTCTTGTTGCTGATGTAGAAGGTCTGTATGGTGTGTTTCTGTCGGATCCACTTCCTGAACGTGACTTAGGAGGTCGAATCATACCATAGTAACTTCTCGTCACATGTTTATCCCGGTTGGCCGGTTACTTGGGTAGATGTGGGAGGAGGGTGTTACAAAGTGGTATCAGAGTGGGTTGCACTCTCTTTGGGTCATATCTGATACCACAAAGTGGTATCAGAGCATGGTTCACCCCTTAGACTGGATGGACTGTGTGTTGGTCATGCATTTATATCAGTCACATGTGTGTTTCTTATGTTTTAAGACCATGTGCTTGTTGCATTTGTATGGTACGGGTCATGGTTGTAGTGATGTCGCCATGGGAAGTTGATGGTGTTGTTGTGGAGTGTGTCGTCATGAGTGTATGGTTGATTATGCATTGTTTATACATGTTAGTATTCACATGTGGCCAAGTGTACAATGATGTAGTGGTTGTTGTCATGCATGAGGTCACAATATGTGTAGTTGATATGGTCATGCATTGATGACTACACTCTAGCTAGAAAGATGGTTATATGGTTATATGGTTATATGTTTATGTGTTGTCATGATTATGTTATACATGTATTACGTTGATTGGTTGATCTTGTAGATGAGGTATCCTCCCCGAATTATGCTAAAGTACATTGGTTAGCTTACATGATATACCTTACAGGAAGAATAACAAAGATGACTAGTAAGATGGTGGACTACAATTCCTGAGACTCTCCCTATGGATCATATGAGTAGAATGGTGTTGGGCGCTCTTTTGATTTGGAAAAAACAGTAAGAAGCTTAAAGGAATAAATAAGGAGTTGTAAGGAAGACAATGACATAACCATATAGGCATAGGAGAAACAAGTAGAGGTAAAAATGCAGTGATACTTCAAAGTTTGTCAGAATTGTAGTGACGGGGACCACTTTAGATCAACCATGAGCAGGAGGAAAAAACTAATGGGGAATATGGTAGTATGTCTTAGGGTGGTCATAGGTTAGATAGATATGACATAGTTAGAGATGGAAGATTGTTGGATACTCCAGATAGGAGAGGTGATAGACACATGTACCATTCTAGTTCTGGTTTTAACTGGCATGATGATCAACATTATTATCATCCTTACAGGAGGAGTGATAGGTGATATTTACTAGACAAGTTTAATAAAGCCAAACCACCTATATTTGATGGAGAGATGAAGAAATGACCAGGTGGTAAATTTTAAGCTCAAAAATGAAAGTGCCCAGAAAGTCTTGAAACCAACACGAAATTGAAGAGCTCGCAAATATGAATCCAACACAACATGAATTGCTCAAACCCGATATCATATGATCCTAATATCACGTTCTGATTGTTTTCCCAAACATGTAAAATTTGAGTAGGTCTATTGACTGGGTAGTTGATTGGGTTGACCATACTACTGAGTCAACAAGGTGACCATACAGGTATGAGCCACCCAGGTGCTGGCACTTGGCATGTTTTGGTTCATTGGTTTTAGCACACATGATCAAATTTGATTGACAGTTGCTTTTTTGAAGTGGACTCATGAATGGGAGCCACATGGCCCAATGGGAGGTTGCCACGTTGCATCCTCATATTGGTGAAATTTTTTTATATCAGCCAAATTGTCTTCGGGAGAGTCAAACATGATCTTTGATCCAACACTGGAATGCCTTATTGCGAGGGTGCATGGTGGTTCTTAATAATATTGGTGGCACAATTATGTTTAACATATAACTGGTTTTGTATTGGGGGGCGGCGCCGGGGCTAAGCCCTGGCCCCTATTCACCCTACTATAGGTTTTAACCCCATAAAGAAATTACTTGCATACAAATTCTAAAAATAGAAAATGAACAATGACGAGAGCATAAAACATAAAACATATATACACTGAGATTTTTCCCTGGGTCCAAAAATTGGGACTACCAGATTGATTTTTCATTATATTCCTTTCAATGTTACAATACATATATATACATGTTGGAGCATCCATAAACCCTGGATTAGAATATAAATTTAGTTCCCTTGATCGGATCTACAAAATTCCATGGGCAGAAAACCATCATGCCCAAAACCATGTGTGAAAATCATGCAGAAAACCATTGGTAGGTCCACCCACCTAATATAGGGTCCAAAAAAAATTTCCCTGGGGTGCTACCCTGGACCTCATAGAGGGGGGTTACCGCCCCCGTCAAACCCCCCAACGGGGGGGGGGGATGTTGTCCCCCCTATGACCCCCCTACTATGCCCGAAACAATGAACAAGGGGGGCTTTCACCCCCCTATCACCCCCCAGTGCGCGGGGATAGTTGTGGAAAGAATATAACACACACCCAACATTCTCCCACTTGTTGTTTTCTTTCCATGGGGGGCCACAAGAGAGCTTAGTCATTGATCCAACCCTGCAACGCCCTTTGTTTCTCTACACCAAAAAAACTTCTTAGTGCTCATGGACTTCGTCAGTGCATTTGCAACATTCTTCAAAGGGTCCACCTTACCAATAACACCTTTTTGTCCTCAACCATATCCCTCACAAAGTGATACTGAACATCAATGTGCTTTGTCTTTTAATGATAAGAAGGGTTCTTTGCCAAGAAAATTGCACTTTGGTCGTCACAGTCTATCCTTATAGCTCATTGTACCAACCCCATACTTGAACACAATCTTTGCAACCAAACTGCTTCCTTGCTTGCATGAGTGGTTGCCATGTATTCTTCCTCTATAGTTAAAAGTGCCACTAGAGACTGTTTCTTACTCATCCAACTGACTGCACCTCCAAATAGGTTAAATACATACCCACTTGTAGATCTTCTTTGATCCAGATCTCCAACCCAGTTTGCATCAACAAATCCATGGATATCCAAAACTCTATCAAATCCTTGTCTTCCTTGGTAGCACATACCATAATCACTAGTGCCACGCAAATACATGAAAAAACGCTTCATTGTTGTCCAATGCTCCTTCCTTGGTTTTGACATAAACCTGCTCAATAATCCCACTGTATGTGCAATGCATGGTGTAGTACATACCATTGCATACATCAGGCTATCGACTGCACTTGCGTATGGAACACAGGATATGTCCTCTTCCTCTTCTTGTGTCTTGGGGCATTATTCAACAAATAAATTTACACCGAAAGGAATAGGAACCTTCATCGGCTTACTATATTGCATATTAAACCTCTGGAATATTGTCTCGACATACTTCCTCTGATTTAACCAGAGCTTTCTTTTTTCCCGATTTGGTTTAATTTCTATGCCCAAAATATAGTTTGCAGAACCAATATATTTCATTCCGAATTTGGAGGACAATTGGGTCTTCAATTCCTGGATAATTTATTTGTTATTTCCAATGAACAACATATAATCCACATACAAGACCAAATAAATAACAATGGTCACCAATTAATTTAAAATACACACAGTGATCTTATTTGCTTCTAGTGAAGCCAAGTCCCCATATATATGTATCAAATTTATGATACCACATCCTTGGTGACTGTTTTAACCCATACAAAGACTTTTTAAACTTGCATACTAGTTCTTTCTTACCCTTCACTGCAAAGCCTTCAGGTTTCTTCATGTGGATCTCTTCTTCCAGATCCCCGTGAAGAAATTTTGTCTTCACATCCATCCGTTCTACTTCAAAATAAAAAGCAGTAGCAATAGATAAAAGTAATTTAATAGAAGATACCTTGGAAATAGGAGAAAAAATATCACCAAAATCAATTCTCAGAACCTGGGAATAACCTTTTTCTACCAACCGAGCTTTGCATTTCTCCACCTTACCTTCTGTATTCATCTTCTTCTTAAACACCCATTTGCTGCCAATGGGTTTCCTTCCATATGACAACTCCACCAGATCCAAAGCCTCATTTTTGTGCAAAGATTCCATTTCATCAACCATGGCCTCTTTCCAGAGTTTTCCATCCTCTGAATCTACTGCTTCCCTGACAGTTCTAGGATCATCATCAGTAATGAATAAATCAAAATTTGAACAGAAAACAACTGGACTATACTTTTCTGGTTTCCTTCATTCTCGAACTGATCTTCTCATAGCTGGAGATTGTGGCTCTTCATCTTCTAATTCCTCTTCTGCTGTAGAGTATGATTCCTCCTCCTTTAGCTCAAACTCTATCTTCTTAGGTTCCTTTGGTAGGACTTCATGTTTAATAAAATCTTTCACATCTCTAAATACCACATCGCAACTGTACACAACCTTCCTTGTCTCTGGGTTCCAAAACTTATAACCTTTTAAATCATCCTTATACCCAATAAAGATGCATCTTTCAGATTTACTATCCAACTTGGTTCTTTTCTCCTTTGGAACATGTACATATGCATCACATCCAAATACCCTCAAATGTGAAAGAGAGGGTTTCTTACCAGTCCATACCTCTTGTGGAGTCTTATCCTCCAACGCTAATGAAGGTGATCTGTTGGCTAGGTAACATGCAGTCTCCACCACCTTTGCCCAAAATTATGGTCCTAACTCGATACCACTGAGCATGCTTCTTGCCTTTTCCATCAACATCCTGTTCATTCTTTCTGCAAATCCATTTTGTTGAGGTGTGTATGGAGTAGTCTTCTTCCGTGCTATACCACACTTCTTACAAAACTATTCAAATTATTTCTTGCAAAACTCTCCACTATTATCTGTCCTCAACACCTTTGTCTTCTTCTCTATCTGGTTTACCACTAGAGCCTTAAATTCTTTAAACCCGTCAAAGACTTCAGATTTCTTCCTGAGGAAATATATCCATGTATTTCTTGACAATTCGTATACAAATGATACATAGTACACAGACTTACCTTGTGATGGAGTCGACACAGGTCCAACCACATCATTATGCACAAACTCTATTATATTATTCACCCTCTTATTACCAGAGAGAAACTGACCCGATTCTGCTTCCCATATACACAATTTTCACAGAAATCAAAATCCAAAGAGAAATTAAGCATACCTTCTACCATACCATTACCATGAAGAATTCAAAGGTCCTTCTCCAATATGTCCAAGCCTTTGATGCCATAACATGGTATTTTCTCTAGAGACCACCTGATTTTCTGTTCCACTTTCAGGAACCACATAACTATTACACCCATCAATAACAGTGCTACCATGTAGCTTGTACAAAGTTCCAATCTGAAATCCCCGCATCAATACTAGTGCTCCCCGAACCATCTTGCAAGTATCTTTCTCGAACACTGTTTTACACCTGCATCATTTGACTTGCTTACAGAAATTAGATTTCTGGCCAATGTAGGAATATGCAGAACACCCGGAAGTGTTCTAATCCTTCCACCTTGCAGCTTTAGCTTGAATTTTCCATGATTGATGATTCTAGCCTTCTTGTCATCCCCTAAGAAGACATCACCACCATCATATTTATCATACTCGTAGAACCACTCCCTATGGGAAGTGAAGTGAAAGGATGCACCTAAGTCAATCAACTATGCCTCATGATTTACATGTGTACTTGAAGAAGAAGCCAAGTAAACATCCCCACCTTAATCTGAGGTGGTTTTCACCTTTACAGAAGGAGCATTATCAGATCCCTTTCCTTTCTCAGGAGCTTTAGATATATAGTCCTTTTTGAAGTGCCCTTCCTTTCCGCATTTCCAACACACCTTTACAAGTTTTCCTAGAGATGTAGATCTCCCACTTGAGGATTTATTTTTATTTATGTTTTGGGACCATCCTGGTACAGAAAAGGCATCACCATTATGAACCTCCATATTTTTCTGTCTCATCTCCTATGATAGCAAGGATGAGACTATTTCATCAAATTGCAAGGCAACCACATTGCTACCTATCACAACAACCGGACTATCCCACGAATCTGGTAGAGAACACAACAAACTGATGCACTTATCTTCATTTGAAAATTTTATATCAACAGATAAAAACTAAATTACCACATTATTAAAGGCGTTTAGATGCTCTGTCACCGAGTCTCCATCCTTCATCCTTAGGTTATACAACGTATTTCGTAGGAACAGTTTATACACGAGAGACTTAGATTGGTACAAAGTCCCCAACTTGTCCCACAAAGCCTTCGCTGAAGCTTCCCCTAATACATTCAACAATATTGAATCTAAGATACACAACCATATTGTGCTCCTTTTCCTCCGATCCAACTTCGCCCAGTCTCCAGCTAACATTGTTGTTGGTTTAGCACCCAAATATACCACGATCCACTAATATTTATCCACCATTAGATCCTCCATCTTGAGTTTCCACAACTCAAAACTCTGACCATTAAATTTTTTTGATCTCTATCTTTCCACTGCTCACCATCTTCTTTCACCACAAAAATCGATCTCGCAGATCTCCCACTAAACAGGGTGTACCACAGGCCTGAGAAAAACCCCTCAACAGCAAAGGCGTCCCCTTGAAGTTGAAACAAATCTGATACCAAAGGTAGGTTTTAAACCCGTACAAAAATTACCTGCATACGAATTCTGAAAACATAAAATAAACAATGGAAAGAGCATAAAACATAAAACATATATACATAGATATTTTCCCCTAGATCCCAAAACCGGGACTACCAGATTGATTTTTCATTATATTCCTTTCAATGTTACAATACATAATATACATGCCGAAGCATCCATAAACCCCAATCCATTAACCCTGGATTAGAACATAACCGTAGTTCCCTTGACCGGATCTACAAAATACCATGGGCAGAAAACCATCATGCCTAAAACCATGTGCGAAAACCACGCAAATAACCATAGGTAGGTCTACCCACCTAATATAGGGTCCAAAAAAAATTCCTCAAGGCACTGCCTTAGACCCCATAGTGGGGGGCTATCGCCCCCCTCAAACCCCCCAACAAGGGGGGCTGCCGCCCCCCTGTGACCCCCTTGCTACACCCAACACAACGATCAGGGGGCTTTCGCCCCCCTATGACACCCCCCCGTGTGGGGATAGTCGTGGAAAGAATATAACACACACCCAACACCCACGAGATCGCAGGCAGGTGAGCCAAGGGATCGGGCTTAGCCCTAACCCACGATTCTGGTACTAGCAAATACAACCACTAGACCACAACCAAGCATGAGGTTTCAACATATGTGAGGGAGAAGTTTTGGGGACGAACCCCGAATCATATGGCATACCATATGCCCACACGCCAAAGCCCAGAGTGCCAGATAGAATGGGGGCGGAAGCATGGGGATTATCTCACGAACGAGGCGCCTTTCACGTGACCACAAGCGCAGAGTTTGGGCACTAGGTGAAGTAGCTTGCGAGAGGGGGCCAATCCCGAGGTCATATGCGGCCCCAACAATGTAGAAATTTTGAATAATATGACACTTATTCACAGATATTATCATGATTATACATTATTTTTGGAATCATGCATAATACATAACCTCCTCTACGTTGATCATCAGTTTTGCGGAATTAAGAAACAATCGCATGCGCACATTGAAACATCAATCACACATATCAACACAGTATATCACGGGGAAAGCATGCAGCTGAAAACCCCCAACTATCTGTATATTATATTGATTGAGAATATGTAAGAATACATAGTACAATACTCCTCACAAGTACTTAGCACTATCTCCACCTGTTACACACAAACTAGCTCAGATCTGAATCAATCACTGGCTCAAATTTCCTCTGCTGCTTGCCTGGCTCCACTGCGCAATCCTGCATGAGAATAGATGAGAATGGCTGATCCAAACTCGTATTTCCCTTGTGTAACACTATGCAATCCTCATTGGCAATCTCAATCCACTGATTGTGCAAATCTCATGCACAACTATAGTCACAACTGACAACTATCTTGCCCTTTCACTCATCTCTAACACTTGTCTCCACTGAACTGTCCATGCACTGAGTTAACTGATGTATTCCTCAGTTGATTCATGAGTTAATAATTAGTGAATTAATTAATAACTAATTCACATCACTCATCACTAGTGTATTTGTTAGTTAAACTAAATACAACTAGTTCAACTAAGTCAAACTGAACACAACTCCATCAACTCCTCATTCAACTCCACCAAACTCAATCACTTGAGTTCTAACTGAAGTCCTTCATGCAATAGCTCAACTAACCCATTAGAAAAGCGTATTTCCTTCTAGCAGTTGCATGTGCCACATCTGTAGCTCGAACTGAAGTGCTCCAAGAGAATAAGATAATGTTTATAGTCCAAATATTATTAAGAGTTAATAATATTCGACTGTTCTATTTTTAGCCTGGCAGTCTAAAAATAGACTTCGCCCATATGTCTAAAAATAGACTTTGCGCCAAAAATAGCCTGCGGGACCACTTAGTGAAGGCGACTTATTTTCACTAAGCTCCATCATCTTGTTGCATTTTCAACAAATTGGAGAATATGTTTTGGTCTTAGGAGCTAAATTACTAAGCTCCACGCAAGAATTAATTGAATTTACAACATAAACTACATCCATAATGCCAACTCCTGAGATATGGGGTGAAAAGTAGGCTTCAATATCTGGGAAAGGAATGGACTCATTAGAAAGTGTGATGAGAACAACAGTGGAGCGTACTCTCCCCAAGATTGAAATAAGGAACACCATGATAAGACTAGCTAAGGAAACCATAATTTTTTCTAGTTTGTAATTGGTCACATAACCCTAAAATCCAAACCTCACAATATGTACATAAACACCCACTTTCCTCCACATGCAATTTTGGAAGCCCATACATTTATTAGCAATGCCCATTTTCTCCAAATGGACCCAAAACTTGCAACGCTAGGGATGTGCAGAGTCCTTTATAAATAAATCTTGTGATTTTGTCCACTACCTGACACTGTGCTAGTGGTTTTCACTCAACCGAGATTTTGGGTAATGGGAGATATATCTATGGATATAGAATCAAACCACTTCTTCTATGACTATGTTCAAGATGAGATAATATTGAATCAAAGAAATTATCTTGGACCAGAACAAGTGAGATTAATAAGGACCACATCAAAACAACCAATTGAACCATCACTATGACATTACTACATTCACACCAAGTCACTCAATTCAATAGTTAATCACCGTGACCATGGAGACCAGATAAAATTGACCAAAAGAAATCATTATTCATTATTTGTAACCATCGTTCCATGTTGGCATAATTTATATTTTTAAGATTGCATCATTCTCAATCATACTCCATCCACAAGTCACTACATATAAGATCCATGAGATTCATAGTAAAAATAATATACTCCATGAAGTTGTAATCAAATGATTTGTATTCATTTCAATCCATCACGCTTCAAGTGACCTGATCCAAATCAGGGACGTTAACTTCATTCCACTTTTTTTCTAGAGACTAGATGACCAATATGCAAGACAAACCAAGGCCATAAACACCACTATCGAGATATCATATGATCATAAAATATTTGTGACCAATTTGGAAAGGAACAACACACCAAAAAAACTTAGCATGTCGACATCGTCCAAAAGATTATAAAAATCTACAAGCATTAACATGTGTAAGGAATCCCAACAAAAAATTCCATCGACTAGGTTCACGCCACTTCTTCAAACTAATCTTTGTGCATTAGATCAGAATGAGATTACTTGTGATTTTTTAGAGTGTATATCTACAAGGTTGAGCACATGCATAATGAAATAGATCACACACATTTTCACCTCTAGATTGCTTCTATAATTGGTAGGGGCACAATGTTTTTCTTCTTTAAAACACCATTATATCATATTGAACACTATATAGGGTCAAAAGAGAGCATTCAAAGATACTACAATTTATTCAAGTGATTGGTCAAAAATAATACAAGCCTTTTACACTGAAACAACTACTATCAAAACTAAAGAAGCCTTATTTTCTTGGGGGAGCTCCCCATGAGATCTTACACTTTCTACTATAAGCTCCGAGATAAGCCTAAGATAACCTCAATTTCTCTTTGAGGTCTCTTGGTGCTCCTTCTTCTTCCAAAACATGATGTTTGGCTTTCTGATATGTGGATTCTTTCTTGGTTTCTAACTGCTCTCCTTTGAATAAACTTCTCCTTTTTACTAGATTCCTTGAGAACTGTGGGAAACTTGCAATCTTTAGCCATATGGATAATATTGTCACAAATAAAACATATTATGTGACCAAGGAATGGAGGAAAGGGTTAAGATATTTTTTTGGTATGCTTTATATTCTTTTTTTTTATTTGCATAGGTATTGCATTCAATAGCTTTGTGCCCAAAAACATTTCATATGTAACAATAACCATAAAAGGAATTTTTATACCTAATAATTAATAATTATCTTCCTTGATTGCTAGGTTGAGAAGGCTTAATTTTATTCTTCAACTTCAACAACTTATTTTGCTGATAAAAAATGATCATTTTGTTTTTATGATAAGCTGTTATATGTCCAAAACTACGAAAAGTGAGGAAATTGATATCCTCCAATGACAAAGTGAAAGATCCTCTAGCTGATCATTATTTCCTTGACTCTATTCTTGGTTGTTAATTCAATTGTTGGCCTCCTTTCTTGCTGAAGACATTTTCCTCAAAATTCCTTTCAGATGTTTCTTAGAATTAGATTCTCCTTCTAGTTGACTATTTTTCTCTAAATCTTTTTTCATCAAAACCACCTGAGCTACTACTATTTCACATTCATTTTCCTTTTCTTTAAAATTCTTTCTCATTCCTTCTCCAATCCTCCTTCCTTCTTCTATTCAACTTTTAAACCTAATAATTTATTCGTTAAAATCTTTCTCTCTTTCTTCAAGTATTTGAAGAAGTTATTTCAGATCTTTGTTTTCCACTATGAGCTTTTCTATTTCAAATAATGAAGAACTAAGTTGATTTTGATCTACAACTAATCTATCATCTTGAAAATCAATCACTTTGATGTTGGGAGAGACTCTCTCATTTGTTCGATCACTTTCCTTTTGAGGGGCTTTTTTATTCTTCTTCCTTTTATTTTCCTTTTCTCCACCATTTCTATTGGTTTCTCCTTCATGCAGGGCTTGCAACCTTTCCCAAATATCCTTTGCAGACTTGAGATCTGTGACTTTCTCAACATCTAGATTACGAAGAGTGTCATAAATTGCAAACTTGGCTTGGAATTCCATTGTTGAACTTGTTTTGAATGGGGTTATTTTCCATAACCATCCATCACTACATTCTAGGCTTCAAATCCAAGTGCAGATAATTGGGATTTTACATTCTCTCTCTATTCCTAAAATTTTGGTGGATTGAGCAAAGAACTTTTATAACCCATTATTCTCCCAGATCCACCATCCAACGATTAATACCAATTATACCAATTGTCATAAACTTAGTTATACTAAAAGGGGGATGAATCAGTATAACATCAATTTATAAAAACTTAAACAATCAATGGCATTGTATAAGAGCATTAATTCTATCATGCATACACATTCAAAACACAACAAGAGAAACAACACACAAGGACACCATGATTTTAGGTGGAAACTCTCAAGGGGAGAAAAACCATTGTACTGATACTCTTCTTGTCTTCTTTTCATTAATCTTGAAAATTATTTTACATAGATTTTCCATCCACAACCATCTAGGAAGCCCGAATTCACTATTTATCAAGTCCCAACTTATCATAGGCCCCAACCTCCATAAAAAAAATTGTTGCCCACAACCAAAAATCAAGTCCCAACTCCCGATCTAGTAACCCACCACTTGTCGAAGGCCCCAACCTTCTTAAATATTATAGACCACACTTTCATTCATTTTCAAATAGGGTCCTCTTCTGCGTCAATAACAAAACAATAACCTTCCTACAACCAACAATTAATAGCAACAAAACTCACATAACCAAATTCTAAGGACAACACTCAAACCCTCACACAACCATCAATTGTAGTGTAATGCAAAGCAACTTCCTAATACATGGAAACTACAGTGATGAACTAGGACTTTGCAACATTCACCTCAAAACTAATCTTTGTTATGGATAAATTTAGCTTCATTATGAATATCAACTAAGATTTAACTCCAACATTAGCATACCATATTTATGTTAATTTCTATCTCATCAAGATAGAATAATTCAACACATTAATTACTCTCCATTTCCCCTGATGACCATATCAAATGGGACCAAATCAAATAAATTAATTAATTTACTCATTAATTTTAGTCATTATCAAAATAGTAACAAAAAATAATAAATAAAATAAAATAATATATATATATAGTATTATAATTATATATTAATATATACAGAATTAATATAATATATAATATATATATATATTATATATATATATAGATATTATATATATAATAAATAAATCAATGCATTTACTATTTACTTTTCATGATCAAATCAAGGATTGATTACATTCCATTACTCTTGATTACCAAACCATAATCTCTCTGAAGGTTGACGTCAAATTCCAACCACAAAAAAATTGTTGCCAACAAGAATTTGTTAATGGAAGTAGAGAGGCTTGTAGTTAAATCATGATGGAGTGCTTTGATGTTGTCCTTATAGGTTAAGAGGTTAAAATCCATATTTAAATCATTTAAGAAGAGATCAAATTAATTTTTGTGAGGAAGAAAGTTCCTTTTATTCTCAACATTCTCTTGCATGGGGCCTGTTTGCATGGAAATTTTAGAGTTATGGTGATCCAAATAGAAACTGGCATCCACCCATGGTATTCATCAACCCATGGTATTTATCCACTCATGGAATATACCCATGGTATTGTAAGTGGCATCCACTCATGGTATTCATCCGCCCAAGGTATTTATCCACCCATGGTATTGTAAGTGGCATCCACCCTTGGTATTCTTCCTCTCATGATATTTATCCACTCATGGTATTTACCCATGGTATTCTAAGTGGCATCCACCCATGGTATTCATTCACCCATGATATTCACCCACCCATGGAATTTACCTGTGGTATTGTAACAACAAAAAAGGTTATAAGTATCAAGTCACATTTTGTAAAATGATAAATTGTCCACCACAGTGTAGTCTTTACAGTTATTATCTGTTTTAATAAAAACATAGTTTTTTTTGTAGTTCTTTTGTTGTGTGTTCTCCTCTTTTCTTCTGGCATTTCAATTTTTATATCCTGGGGGCTCCCCTCAAGATCTGGATCAGTGGTATCAAAACATGTTACGACTCCATGGGAATGAGGGTCCAACACATATTTCATTTTCAAAGTTTTGCATAAATATTTAGCAAACTTTATGCATGTGCTATAACCTCCATACAACACTTTCTTAGGCAAAGCAAGAAGAATTGTTTTTTTATTTTTTATTTTCTTTCCCAGAATTTTTTGGGTAGCAAGTTTGCAGATCAGATCTAAAAAATTTCGTGAAAATTTTACAAAAATAAATAACATATCTAGATTCCTTGTGAAAAATACCCAATTCAAAAAAAAAATTAGCCAAATCAGAGTCTAGATGAGGGAGATATCGCTAATTTAAAATCAGTTGTGTTGTAGAAATTTTTCTGACGGCAATTCGTGGACAACAACTCTCCTATAATTTTTTGTATTTTTTATGCAGAATTTCAAAAAAAATGAGTACATATTTGAACTCCTCTTGAAAAATCACTCAATTTCAAAACAAAATTGATCGAATTGGAGTTCGAATGGGGCAGATATGGTTGATTTAAAATCAACTATTTTTGGAGAACTTTTGTGATGGCGGGATAGTTGCAGTGTGAATTTGAGTTGTCAAGGTGTCCATATAAGGATTTCAATCACATGGGAAGATGCAGAATGGTCATTACATTTAAAAAATACAAGTTATAATAAATATTCTCAATTATATTGACTGAGTTATGCCTATTTTAAATTACTTTTTATATCTTGAACAGCACTCAAACCAAGTTCCTTTTGGAGGCGTGCCCTCCCACCCCACTTTAATAGGCACCTGCTTCACATACATTAGTTTCAGCATCATAGCATTCGACTTGGGTTCTCTGGATACATGCTCTCCCACCCCAAGATATGTAGCATTCGACTTGGGTTCTTTGGATACATGCTCTCCCACCCCAAGATATGTAGGCACCTGCTACTTCATCAAAAATCAACATCACGGTTATGGGTCAACTGCACAAAATCCTTCTCATCAAAGTTTATTTTCTAGGCCACACACTATTAGTATCACAGTTGGTGAAAAGCATTACAGGTTATCTATATCCTCAAATCTTCGTTTGTCATGGTTATGAGTCATCTACAAACCCACACTTCAACGAAATCCATTTGTTATTCCGCACACTGTCAATATCATAGTTGGTCACAAGCATTATAGGGTATCTCTATCCTCGGATCTTCGTTAATCATGATTATGGGTTAACCAAAAAAATCCCATATCTTCAGTGTCTCTTCATATTCAACAAAGACTTCTTAGGAGGGAACTTCACGCAATGGGTACCATTTCTTCTTAAGGAGGGATGAATGATCCAAATGGAAATTGGCATTCACCCATGGTATTCATCGACCCATGGTATTTATCCACTCATGGAATATACCCATGATATTGTAAGTGGCATCCACCCATGGTATTCATCCACCCAAGTTATTTATCCACCCATGGTATTCATCCACCTAAGGTATTTATCCACCCATGATATTTATTCACCCATGTTATTATAAGTGGCATCCACCCTTGGTATTCATCCTCCCATGATATTTATCCACTCATGGTATTTACCCATGGTATTTTAAGTGACATCCACCCATGGTATTCATTCACCCATGGTATTTACCCACCCAATGAATTTACATGTGGTATTGTAAAAAAAAAAAGTCTATAAGTAACAAGTCACATTTTGTAAAATGACAAATTGTCCACACAATGTAGTCTTTACAGTTATTATCTGTTTTAATAAAAACATTTTTTTTTGTAGTTTCTTTTATTGTGTGTTCTCCTCTTTTATTCTGGCATTTCAATGTTGGCATTATGATTCTGGTATGGCTCTATGATACAGGTGTTGTACTTGATGGCAACTCACTCAAGTGGCAATGGTCTGTTCAGGCTCTCAAAATGAAGAAAATAAGAGGTTCGCAGGTTCACAATTCAAAAGGTGTGGACCCATAGGTACGTCGTTCATAAAGTTGCGGTCGTGTACGCAGGTGACACGTTCAGAAGGTGCAGACCCCAGTTTCACTCTCTCCAATGCATAAAAGCGCGTGCACGTGGGAATCTTCATGAATGGTTCATAGTATTAGCCCGACAATTTTTTATCAAATGGTTCTTGTCCATGGTATTGGATCCAAAAATTGATCCCAAGTATTGGGTTCATGGTATTTTGTTATTATGGTTTTGGACCATGGTATTGAGAAGGGCTTGCCTATAAAAAGGAAAGGAGATCTCTTGGCCACACACTTGTAAAAATTTGAATATCTAAAGATCTGAAATTTTGGGTGAATGGTTTTAAAAGCTAGATGTAAATCAAGGAAAAACGTAAAGTGAATCTATTGATAAGTTGTGATCTCTTGGGTGCATGAACAGATCTGTGGATCTGACTGACTGTGGCACATTGGAGTACTGAAAATTTGGCCCTAATCAGAAGTCCGCAGGCGATCCAAAGGCGCAGCGCGGGGGCACGCAACGCAGTGAAAGGCTCAGTGCGGGAGTACGCTGCGCAGTCAAAGGCGAAGTGCGGGGTACGTAGTGCAGGAGAAGGCATAGTGCGAGGCACACGCGGCACAGAAAAGGGCGAAGTGTGAGGTACGTAGGCGAGGAGAAGGCACAATGCGGGGCACACACAGCACAGAAAAGGGCAAAGTGCGAGGTACGCAGGCAAGAAGAAGGCACAGTGCGGGTGTACGCAGTAAGTAAGAAGTAAAGGTGCGGGTTTGAAGAAAAGTATGCAGAGTAGAAGAAAAACCAGTGCGAATCTGCGCAGTACAGTCTCAGAAGAGCTGCGGATATACGCAGGCCCCTGTTGGTGAAGTTGCAGCCTTATCTTGAAACTATTGTTGATTGTTCTTTATCTATTGCAGCAGAGTTCTAGGTTTATATTTCTGGTACTTCTTTTCTGTTTACAGCATTCTGAAGAGTTGGGTGATTCATTGGTTCATTGTATAACGAGGTTGGGTGATTTTCATGTACTTGATGATTATTTGATGTTCATGGATCGATTGTGAAAATTTATGAAACGTGGTCCTCAAAGAGTAAAAGGGGGTTGTAGCTCCCTTCCAGGAGAGACTGGAAAACTAGAGAGAGTTGTAGCTCTCTGCAGGTTGCAACCTGCGTACTGGTAAAGGACTACACCAGTACAAAATCATTGTAAAAGAAGTTTCTAATTGAAAGAAGATAGAGACAT
>APFE030267594.1:0-15545 GCA_000404065.3 Pinus taeda | reverse complement strand
GGAGGTTGGGGCATCTAAGCTTTTCACAAATAAGGAAACCATGCAAATACCAAGCAGTTCGTGGTCTTCCAGACATAAAAATTCCAGACAACACCATATGCAAATCATGTCAGTTTGGGAAGCAAACCAGAAATAACTTCCCTGAGAAGGAAGGATCAGCCAGCAGGCCTCTTGAGCTAGTTCATACAGATGTATGTGGTCCATTCAGGACAAGGTCACCTCGAGGAGAAGAATACCTTATACTATTCATTGACAATTTCTCCAGGATGGTTTGGTTAGGACTTATGAAGCACAAGGACAAAGCATTCGAAAAATTCAAATCCTTCAAGGCCTTGGTTGAGAATGAATCAGATTACAAAGTCAAGTGCCTCAGGTCAGATAGAGGTGGGGAGTTTACCTCAAATGAATTTTTCAATTTCTGTGAAGAACATGGAATAAGAAGGGAATTCTACACAGCTAGGACTCCTCAGCAAAATGGAGTAGTGGAAAGGATGAACAGAACAGTTCAACAAATGGCTCGGGCTATGCTTAATGAATATGGAACTCCCACAACCTTCTGGGGTGATGCTGCATTTGTTATTCTCAACAAAACAAACGTCCAAGTGAACAACACTCAAACTCCGCATGAGCTCTGGTATGGTAAGACTCCTTTGGTAAAGCATTTCAAAATATTTGGGAGCAAATGCTATATTAAGAATACTGATGAACAACTTGGCAAACTTGAACCTAGAGCAGATGAAGGCATTCTTCTTGGATATTCTCCCTACAGCAAAGCATATAAGTGTTATAATAAAAGACTTGGAAGAATTGTTGATAGCATTGATGTAGTGGTTGATGAAAGAGGATATATCCCTAGGCAAGTAAATCATGATGATATCGAAGAGGGTGAAGACTATTCTCCAAATCAGATTAATGATGAAGAAGAGACCCATGAAGAAGAAACCCATGAGGAGCCAGAGGAACAGATAAGGATAGAAGAAAATACTCCTTCTAGGTATGTTCAAAAGAATCATCCAGAATCACTAATTTTGGGGCAAAAGGAGGCTGGCATACAAACAAGAAGAACAATTGCAGAAGCTTCAAGCTATTTGGCATTACTCTCCTCCACTGAACCACAAAATGTAAAAAAAGCATGCAAGATGAATGCTGGGTCAAAGCAATGGATCAAGAACTTGAGCAGATCGAAAAGAACAACACTTGGGAGCTGGTTCCTAGACCAAAAGATAAGAATGTCATAGGGACAAAATGGATCTTAAAAAACAAATTGAATGAAAATGAAGAAGTAATTAGAAACAAGGCCAGACTTGTTTGTAAAGGATATGCGCAACAAGAAGGAATAGACTTTGAAGAAACCTTTGCTCCGGTTACAAGACTTGAGGCCATCCGAATGTTCCTTGCTCTCTCAAGCTTTCAAAAGTTCAAAATATTTCAAATGGACGTGAAATCACCCTTTCTGAATGGAGACTTAGAAGAAGTATACATTGAACAACCAGATGGGTTCATCCTTGGAAATGATCCAAAACTTGTATGCAGACTAAAAAAGGCTCTCTATGGGCTCAAACAAGCTCCAAGGGCTTGGTACTATCAGTTGGACAAATATCTTCATCAACAAGGTTTTCAAAAGGATCAACAGATAGTAATCTTTATATAAAAATTGAAAATGACAAATTGCTAATACTTGTTGTGTATGTAGATGATATTATCTTTGGCAGCAATGAAGAAGCTATGAGTCAAAGCTTTGCCTTGGTGATGCAGAAAGAATTCGAAATGTCTTTGATTGGAGAACTGACTTATTTTCTTGGATTGCAAATCCATCAAAATGAAGGTGGGATCTTCTTGTCTCAAACCAAGTATCTCAAACAGATTTTGAAGAAATATGGCATGGAAGATGCAAAACCAGTATGTACACCCATGGTAACAGGATGTAACCTCGGTGCAAATGATGAATCAACGACAGTGCATCAACCAACCTACAGATCTATGATTGGAAGTCTACTTTATTTGACAGGTACCTGACCAGACATCATGCATGCAGTGGGAATAGTTGGAAGATTTCAGGCAATCCAAAGGAGGACTCATCTTCAGGCAGTAAAGAGAATTTTCAAATATCTTCAAGGGACACAAAATTATGGCTTATGGTATCCTAGAGATACAGATCTCACACTTCATGCTTATACAGATGCAGATTGGGCCGGAAGCGTGAATGACAGGAAGAGCACAAGTGGTGGTGCGTTCTTTATGGGTTCCAGATTAGTATCTTGGTTCAGCAAGAAACAGAGTTCGATTGCCTTATCTACAGCTGAAGTGGAATATGTTGTTGCTGCATCTTGCTGCACTCAACTCCTTGGGATGATGCAGACCTTGCAGGATTTTCAAATCACTTGTACACCACCTATCTCTATCTTATGTGATAACACAAGTGCAATCAGCATCTCAAAGAACCCAGTCATGCATTCAAAAACCAAGCAAATACCAATCAAGTATCATTTTCTCGGGAACAAGTGCTTGAACAAAAGGTCAAGTTGGAGTATGTTCCTTCTAAGGAACAAGTTGCTGATATACTCACCAAACCACTGCCCAGGGAGACCTTTGAATACCTCAGGCAAAAGCTGGGGGTTGTTGATGCATCATCTTGTTGTTGAATCTCTTCTAAGTGTTGGTTGTATGCAAGGTTCATCTGGGTATATGCATACATGTGCTGGTTTGCGGATTGGTTGAAGATTGAATGGCACAGGTTCAGGGGGAGCATATAATGCATTGTTGGCATTATGGAGGAAGTACAAAAGGAGATCATGGATGCTGGTCTGAATATTGCTACAATATGTCTCTTGAGATAGTCAGCGGGAGCATGTTCTTAGGGGGAGCATAACCCTTTGCCCTTGATGTCAAAGGGGGAGAATGACGTTGAGGATCTTGAGGTTGCCATCAAGTCCAAAGGGGGAGATTGTTGGCATCATGATTCTGGTATGGCTCTATGATACAGGTGTTGTACTTGATGGCAACTCACTCAAGTGGCAATGGTCTGTTCAGGCTCTTAAATGAAGAAAATAAGAGGTTCGCAGGTTCACAGTTCAAAAGGTGCGGACCCGCAGGTACGTCATTCATAAAGTTGCAGTCATGTACGCAGGTGACACGTTCAGAAGGTGCGGACCCCAGTTTCACTCTCTCCAATGCATAAAAGCGCGTGCACGTGGGAATCTTCATGAATTGTTCATAGTATTAGCCTGACAGTTTTTGATCAAATGGTTTTTGCCCATGGTATTGGATCCAAAAATGTTGATCCCAAGTATTGGGTTCATGGTATTGTGTTATTATGGTTTTGGACCATGGTATTGAGAAGGGCTTGCCTATAAAAAGGAAAGGAGATCTCTTGGCCACACACTTGTAAAAATTTGAATATCTAAAGATCTGAAATTTTGGGTGAATTGTTTTAAAAGCTAGATCTAAATCAAGGAAAAACATAAAGTGAATCTATTGATAAGTTGTGATCTCTCGGGTGCATGAACAGATCTATGGATCTGACTGACTGTGGCACATTGGAGTACTGAAAATTTTTCCCTAATCAGAAGTCCGCAGGCGATCCGAAGGCGCAGTGCGGGGGCACGCAGCGCAGTGAAAGGCTCAGTGCGGGAGTACGCTGCGCAGTGAAAGGTGAAGTGCGGGGTACGCAGTGCAGGAGAAGGCATAGTGCGGGGCACACGCAGCACAGAAAAGGGCGAAGTGCGAGGTACGTAGGCGAGAAGAAGGCACAGTGCGGGTGTACGCAGTAAGTCAGAAGTAAAGGTGCGGGTCTGAAGAAAAGTATGCAGAGCAGAAGAACATCCAGTGCGGATCTGCGCAGTACAGTCTCAGAAGAGCTGCGGATATACGCAGGCCCCTGTTGGTGAGGTTGCGGTCTTATCTTGAAACTATTGTTGATTGTTCTTTATCTATTGCAGCAGAGTTCTGGGTTTATATTTCTGGTACTTCTTTTCTGTTTACAGCATTCTGAAGAGTTGGGTGATTCATTGGTTCATTGTATAAGGAGGTTGGGTGATTTTCATGTACTTGATGATTATTTGATGTTCATGGATCCAGTTTGAAAATTTATGAAACATGGTCCTTAAGGAGCAAAATGGGGTTGTAGCTCCCTTCCAGGAGAGACTAGAAAACGAGAGAGAGTTGTAGCTCTCTACAGGTTGCAGCCTGCGTACTGGTAAAGGACTACACCAGTACAAAATCATTGTAAAATAAGTTTCTAATTGAAAGAAGATAGAGACATATTGCAGCAGAAGGTTTTTCACCCACATTGGTTTCCACCTTATATCTGGTGTTCTTTGGTGTGACTATCTGTTTTTCTTGTTTCATGCTCATTATTATATACAAGTTAATGATCAACAAATTAAGGAAGGCATATTGAAAAGAATTTGATAATACTGATTCACCCCCCCCTCAGTATTATTTCCAACATGGAACTTCACGCAATGGGTACCATTGCTTCTTAAGGAGGGATGAATGATCCAAATGGAAATTGGCATTCACCCATGGTATTCATCGACCCATGGTATTTATCCACTCATGGAATATACCCATGGTATTGTAACTAGCATCCACCCATGGTATTCATCCTTATCCACCCATGGTATTCATCCACCCAAGGTATTTATCCACCCATGGTATTCATCCACCTAAGGTATTTATCCACCCATGATATTTATTCACCCATGTTATTGTAAGTGGCATCCACCCTTGGTATTCATCCTCCCATGATATTTATTCACTCATGGTATTTACCCATGGTATTTTAAGTGACATCCACCAATGGTATTCATTCACCCATGGTATTTACCCACCCAATGAATTTACATGTGGTATTGTAACAAAAAAAAAGTCTATAAGTAACAAGTCACATTTTGTAAAATGACAAATTGTCCACACAATGTAGTCTTTACAGTTATTATCTGTTTTAATAAAAATATTTTTTTTTGTAGTTTCTTTTATTGTGTGTTCTCCTCTTTTATTCTGGCATTTCAATTTTTTAGATCTTGGGGGTCTTCCCTCAAGATCCGGATCATATGGTTAAATTATTATGATTGGAGTTGGGTTCATGGTCATTCAAGAGGTCATAATTTACTACTTGTTGGAAATAAGTATATTGGATATCATGATAGTACTTCCAAACCCATTAATACAAGTCATTTGATTGGATTTTAGCAACATAAGTATTTCCTTCCAAATTATTAGGTCTTGAGAACTATAAAACTTGACTAGCTTAGGACAAAACAAATTCTCAGTCGTCTTTAACCTTTTTTTAATCTACTAGCTAAAACAAGGTCCTTATATAAAGTATTATAGTTGGAATGATTACTTAGAAGAATAACTTAGTTAGTTGCAATTATAGCCTTAAACTCTCCTAACAAGAGGATATTACCTTCATTCCTTAGACCATGAATATCTTGTTCTAAGGTATTATACATGCAATTTATATCTATGTTTTTTTTTTCTTACATAAAAGATAGAGCTAACATATGTGAAATAATAAATTTCAATATCAATCCTTTTACCATTAAAGTCATAAATTCGTATCCAAATGTGTTGATTGAAATGGTCTATCTTATGGAGTTGAATGTCATGGAGAAATGATTCTTGTTTCTATAACAGGTTATTCCTTCATTCCCTTTACAGCAAGATTGTTTGTTCCATGTTGCCCACAAGAAGAATCCATGTATGTGAGGGACCTTTGACTCATCATTCTTTCATGTTTCAAATACAAAAAATAAAACTAATTTAACTTGAGATCCAACTTAACATAGGACCTATAGGCAATGGAAGGTCACAGGAGTTCCAAAAAAGGATCGAGAGTATTCCAATTTCTTATTTATTATTATTGTTTTGGCCTCTATCCATAATAATATTTTTTCTAATTAGTTCCATTTTCCCTACTTTATCGTTTTCATTACCTTTCGAACCTCCTTCCTTAAGTTAGCTTGGTCTATTGAAATGAGGTATTCATTTATAAATATTTTAAATAATTTTTAGTTCGTAAATTTCATTTACCAAATTTATGGTTAATACAACTTACCCTAACATGGATTAATCAGTCCTTATGGAGTATCTTTCCCAACCAAGTTTTCTTCTATAACATAAGTTGTTTCAATTTGAGACTTATTTTTTAGTTCTTCTGTTTCTATTGCTAATGTGTCCTCATCTATGTTTTTTTATACCAATAACTATGAGATTTAAGGCTCTTGTATTTTTTTTAGAATGGGATTTCAGAATTCTAGTTATTAATTAAAAACAATCAACTAAAAATTTAAAAGTTATCCATTCAAATATATATCTATATATATATATATATATTATATATATATATAGATATATAATATATATATATTAAATAATATATATTATATATTATATATATATATATATATATATATATATATATAATCTATATAATATATATATATATATATATATATAATTATATAATATATGCATTGTGAGTTCTTATAACTTGAAATTTCATATAGGTGTAGTCTAACTCTTCTAAGTTTTGACTTTTTTAGCAAAACTTAGTTTTTTGTTTTCTACAATGTATTTTTGAATGTCTAAATGGATTCAACACCTTGAAAAACCTTTGTAACAACCTCCTCCCACTTCCACCCAAGTAACCATTCCAACCAAGGTAAACATGAGATGAGAGGCTACTATGATCAGATTCGACCTCCTATGTTACCTTAAGGAGACAAGTCATCCAACAATCATCCAACATCATCAACAAAACCCTCAAGAGACAAGTCAACCATTTAGACAGTCTATCCCTAGGTCCCACTGTTGTTCTAGATCTCTTAGGCCATAGTCTCTCTCATGCTATGGGCAAGGGACTGACCAAGAACCGAAAGTCACTTTCATAGTCTTTCCTACTAGCGAACAAAGACAAAAATTGCCAATTTTGTGCCAGTGACCTCAAGATTTAAGCCATTTTTTCAAGCCCAGAGCCCAAGCCACTACCCAGAATGGAGTGATAGCTTAGAATAAATAAATTTATAGGGAAATAATGATTCAAAAGCAATGATTTGAACAAGACCATAACTAGACCCCTACTAGCCATGACATGCATTTCGTCAAACATATCATAAACATGTAACCTACAGGTGTAAACAACATAATTAAGTGTGGGGATCTCATACTTATCTGAGAATCGCTATGAACCATTGTTCCCTCATGTCAATTTCTACATTATCATCTATTAGGTCATAGACACATTATCCATTAATGTACAAGTAAAAACATTCTGAGAGCCATACATAGTTGTTGTCATAAAATATACATATAACTAGCATAATAGGAATAGAAATACCAAAAACATATCAGCCATCAAAATCCACATATACATTAATACATTTGCACATGAAAATCAAGGAAATGAACTTCTCATTAATGAATGCAATGAACCAGCTGGAGATGGGACTACCACATTCCACCTGACCATATTGGTTGATCCAAGTCTCTCTTCAGGTAATCACCCATGTGCCATATTTCAAGCATGAATGTCAAACTCATAGAACACATAAAAAACACCAATCAAAATGGGCGCCACTAGATTTCTCTGCATACACCGTGAGGAATTTGAGTGCCTCCTGGTCTCTCAATCTTTACCGCAATTCACAGTTAGATCCAGGGATCACTAGGCCCTACACCAAGACATACTCTCCAGGCTTTACTGTGCATCCCGTCCCAGGATCACTAGTCGCAACGGAGAGAAAATCCACCTCTTGGCTTTACCGTATATCATGCCATTCACCGGCAAGGATTCCTAGGCCCACCGAGGCACACAATCTAGATTTACCGCAACCCACAGTCTAGTTCAGGGGTTACTAGGTTAGTGGCTTCATCATCCTCAGTCTTGTTTAGGGACCACTCATACCATGTGTTTGTTAATTCGGAGATCCAACCCACTTAGCTTCAAATCCATTCTGGCCATCCCACATCAACCGAAGTATGAGAACCCGTCTCATCAAGGCCATCAGTAAATGGCAAGGCTAGTCTGAAAATATTGTCACACCTGGCAAAACTCATGCCATGATACAAGAGAACCACATGCAATCGCATGAATACAAAATATAGCAAGGAAAATACACATGCAAGTTGATACCTGCAATGAAGTGTGTTGTAGCTACTTGATCCTTCCTTTCCCTGCTTGATCTTTTCTTCCTCTTGCCTTCTTTTCCTTTCTTTCTCCAATGCAAACAACAATGAGAGAGAGAGAACAATGAGAGAGCTCCAAAACTCAATTGATCAAGCTTTTCCCACTGATCCTTAGAGGCATTTTTATCAATGAGGCCTCTATTTTCTTCATTTTCCATTATTTTCCTTCATTTTCCTCCTCACATGCAACCTGTGACCTTTGATCTTCCTTTTCTCCTAATTTCCTTTATTTTCATAAATAAAATGTCAATAAATGTCTCATGCCTTTCCAAAGCCTTAGTCATTGCCTTTGCCAATTTCCTTAGCCATAAACAATCAAGTGAACACCTCTGAGGATGTCCTGCCCAACATTCATCTAGAATACATGTCCCATCATTCATGGTTTTTATATATTTTTACATGGAATTTTCACTACGGTTGTTACAGAACCCTCTCCCTTGGGGGAACACTGCCCCTGGTGTTCAATGACACCTATAACCAATAAGACCGCTGAAAACAAAACATACTGCCCATGGAAATTTATAACAAATCTCGTTACAATATTTACAATGACCTACTAAAATGAAAAACATCATGACAACATGACCAAATAACAACCATACTGAATACTGAAGCTTTATAACAAAGCTCATTACAGTATTTACAATAACCACATATAAACATATGCACATTTGTTAAACCAACAAATAGAAGGATACGATGACTCAATCAATCAACAAGGGAATCTGGAGGATCACATCTCCACCCTCAAAGTAATACCAGGATTCACCTCCTTCCCAAGAAGTCCAAAATCCACTGCAAAGTCAAATTTATATCTAGTGTCTAGCACTATAATCTCATGCCACTTGTCCTCTCAATGAACAGTTACCAACTCATTGTTCTAGGGCGCACTCCCAATGTGCATCTGGTTCCATCTGGAAATGTGAATGACCAAAACAAATCCATCCTCGGCCTTCCCTTCTCTGGTACATAGTCCCTCAGGTAATCTGGTCAATCCCTTCCATGCAGTCACTAACCTTCCAAGTTCCATTGGCACCCCCATCTCGTGCAATCCATCCCTTGGCAAGGCTTCCTCGCATCGGGAGATATGAAAACCAAGGCATATCCATGCCTCAAAACAATCATACCGGTCATAGCATGCTCATGGACTTCAATGGACACTATTGGGTACTAGTGTCCCGCAATGGCCCTGCTCCTAAAGTCATTTACCAACATAATGCTGCATTTTCCAATTCCTTTTGTTGATGCTGCTAATTTTTGCACTCAATTTCGACCACCCAACCAGGCATTTTCATGAATTCTTGTTCCAAGCACGTAATTTCCATTAGATTCAAAATAAATTGAAATAACTTCAAATCATACCTCATCGGTAGCTCATCAATAAGGTACACTCACAATCCTATTTACTTTCTATCACAACAAGTCCAACTAGCATCTTTGACCAAATCACCATATATAAATATGCCACGTCAAGTTGGCTCGAAACACAATCATCATAGATCAAAATCATCATTCACATGTAATCGTCATAAACCAGAATCATAGATCACATTGAATCATCATAGACCATAATCATAAATAACATGCATAATAAAACTGAAATAAAATATTGATACTTATCCTCTAATCAATCCTTGTCTTCCACCTTTGTCCTTATTTTGTACACACTCTAGATTGGTTGCCACATTCAACAAACACCTAGTGCCTTCTCCTCAACCATGTGAACATAGACATAGTGTGCATCACACATATATAGCCAAACATGACATACAACACCATGCAATACATGCATCTTCACCTAGTGTACAACACAACGCGATACATACTCCTATGTCCGGTGTACGACACAACACAACACGTATACCTACAATATGTACATCACAAGACATACATTCCGCACACAAGGTGTGACACCACAAAATGCATATGCATACACACGATATACAACACAAATCATACATCGATATCCAATGTACAACTCCACACAATACATGTAGCCACACATAATTCAACACAATGAATACACATGTCGTGATATGACAACTACACAATGAGCATACATGGTACTCCATGTACACAACACATCATGTATGACATGCACATAATAGCATGTGTACACTAGTACCATAAGTACAACATGTACATAGTACCACATGTACACCACAACCACTTGCACAATGTGTGCGCAACATCACATGTAGACAACACCACGTGTACAATGTGCACACAATAACACATGTACATAGTACCATATACATGACATGTACACAAAATCACATGTACATAGTGCCACATGCACGACATGTATACAACACCACTTGCACACAACGCCACTTGTACAACATGTACACAACACCACACACACACAACACCACTTGTACAATCATGCACACAACACCACATATACATAGCACCACATGTACAACATGCATAGAACACCATATGTACATAGCAATGCATATCCAATGTGTACATAGCATCATATGTACACAACACTGCATATCCAACATGTGCACAGTACCATAGGCACACAACACTACATATCCATCATGTACATAGCACCATCTGTACCCAACACTACATATGCAATATCCACACAACACTACATGCACATAACATCACATATGCAACATGTGCACAAAAATAGTACCACACATCCAAAACCACATTGTCTTTACCAAGAAACCCCGCTTTTAGTGTCTTATCCATGCTTGTCCCATCATGTCACAGACCACACTACTTTCATTTTGTTGATGCATCTCTTAGTGTTACCTGTCATAACATAAACATAGGCATAATACAAGCATATAATATCAATTCATATCCACATGATATTGACCTCATATATTTTTCATGTCTACTCTTCCCAATTGATTCCTCATAACACCAAGAACCTCTTCATGTCATTTACCTTTGTAAGTAGTCTTTCCTCCACAAGAACGATTCTTGATGATCAGTTGGACAACAACATACATTTATGCATATATATACATATACATATTAGCATTAAATAATCATGATCCTGTCAGACAATTACACACATATGTACATATATACATATAAACATTAGCATAAAAACAATCATGATCCATGATAACCCTGTTAGACATGACATACATACACACCTACATGTATACATATATAAACATTAGCATAATCATGATCATAACATAATTACCAGATATCAATGTCAAAGGTTGAGAGAACTCCCTTTATTCATCCACAACATTAATAATAGTCATTCCCAACATAGCCAAGGCATATGACACCTCAGATCCATTTACTTTACCTTTTTTGTTACCTTTCTCATGACTTTACTGTCACTGTCCATTTACCACAATGGACCCAACCAGTGCAACCGACTATCATAGCCTTACCTTTTACTGTGTTTATTCATGCACCAAGCTTCATTTGTGTCTTACATTACCTGTTGGGTACCACACAACTCTCCCCAAGTTCCATTAACTTTCCTCTTTCCCAACCAAATCCCAAGACTCAAAACAATAAAAGGCAAGAGTGGAAACAAAAACAAGAAGACCATGAAAACCAAAAGCAATACAAGACCGCAACAAAGTGGCATAGCTATGCACCACACACAATCAAAATCACAAATCAATTGCAACAATAAAAAAAAAACCAAAAGCACAAGACTAACAATAGACACCATGACTCAATCCCCATGGTTTCCAAGGTTGAGCCTTCTCTGAGATTTCATGGCAACCTCTCTTGTCGTGCAACTCCCTGCATCATGTTGTCATTAACACATAATTGTTAGTGCATAAATAAGCATAAAAATACACCAGTTACCTCATCTTATTGTGCCAAGCACATTTCATGCAATTGAACACATCCACGCCATCTTTCAAGGGACTCCAATCCTTTGACAAATCCACCTGTAACTAAAGACTAACTAATATACCTATCAAGTACATGTTCATGAATATATCATGTATCCACATAATGTCAAAAAATATTAAGGTTAAGAAGACTTCTTGTAGGCAAAGCACTAATTCATTTGGAATTAGGGTTTCCAAACATAGCTGAAGGAATTCTTGCCCAATTCATTTCTTTGGTATTTTCCTTGCTGCAATTGAGTGTTACAATGCACTGTCACATTGCCCAAATGTTAGTGATATAAACACATCAACTATTACCTTGTCATACTAATACTAGCATGCATCCTGCAACTACTCACACAGGTCAACCACATGTTCCAAATATCAATACAATCAAATCTATCAATTTGAAATCAACATTTAGCAAGACTAACAATCATGTCATAATCCATAGTCAACTCATAGTCATTAGATATAATTCTACAACTATCACCTACTTACACGCAAGTACATATAAATTGTCTCGACACATATGTATTAGTACAATCATATTAAAATAAGATCATTTCTTCATGCAGACCTATAGACTCATACTCATATCATGCAATTAATCAATCATTCAAGCAAGTAATGAATGCACCATGTTAGATAAATGAACTAGATGACATAATAGGTACCAAATACTCAAACACCAAATAGACAACATAATCAACAATGAAGCACCAAGTATACTATATAAGAAAACTCATAACTTAAAGTATTTCCAAGGAGGCTATCTTGTCTGCACAATCAATCTAGGTTAGCATGATACAACTTCACAACATATCAACTCAAACATAAATCATGAGATCCATAATAATAACTAACTAACATGTTCACATCATAAGCTCATAAGCATTTGTCGTTCATACATATCAATCACATATGCAATGTCAATCTAGATTAGTACAATAACATATCACAAATATGTCGGCTCATACCCGAATATTGTAACCATAACCATCAGCATAGGCCAATCCAACTCAGTGTGATACATATAACATCAATATCTTCAATGAAATGAACATAATGATCACACATATGACCAATCCAAGTTACAACATCAAGATCTCAATGAAATAACCCTAATCACCAAGTTAATAGCATATAGAAATAATAAGTTATGTTATCACTCAGGTTGTCCCTAGGCTCCTGTTTAGGGATACGGCCAAGGTAACCACAAACCAATCTTTGGATTGCAGGTTCTAGCCCACCTGCAACCAGAGAGGGCTCTCTCTTTATGATTCAACTTTGTTGATGATCTTAGGCTAGCTTTTGGCTCAGGGGTTTTTGTTTGTGTTTGGATGGAAGGGAGAAATCTCAAGTAAAGAGGCAAAGTAAGGTGTGATAAGTTTCAAACCATTGGGCATGATGGATTAAGGTTGCTGTTGTGTTTTCTTGGTCACAAGAGGATTAAGGAGTGGGATAGCCACACGTGATACAATTATCAATCTACTGAAAGGATGGAATGACGATCAGAGATGAAAGGCAAAGGAGAATCATTTCATCATACTGAACAAGAGGAGAAATGGATGAATGATCATCTAGGAGCAGCTAAGAATTCCTAAACTCTCATTCATATGTGAAAGAAACAGCGTAAACAAGATCAGTTAAGTATACATGTTCATAACTATTTCTGATGAAAACATGGAAAAATGCATAAATTGAGCTTAAGGTGTAGTTAAACAAATCCTAAGCTATTCTTCTTTTTTGCAGATTAGATAGCGGAACGGTGGTAAACAAAACATGAAAATTAACAGAGTTGAGAAACACTTATTGAGTCATGTAGAAGCACAGGAATTCCGTAATCACTCCTCGGCCAATTAAACACATCAAACAGTTTCGAAATCCATGCCTTCAGCAGTCTTTGATTATAGAAAATATGAAAGTTACAGTGCGGGTCTCTGCTTGAAGAAAATGTTGAGATAAAGATTAAGCAATTTCCTCGACTAACTCACCAACCCCTCAACCTATCTTTCAGGATGGTATATATAAGAAAAATATCAGAAGTGATTTATTACAATTGACCTAAACAGGTCTGCTAGAAAAGCTTTTCTAAAAACCTATGCGTCGCTAGAATTAAATGCAGGTAAGTCCTTTGGGCTGCGCTAGAGGCAATTGAATCAAAAAGAGTGCAATGTGACCCTTGGAGGATCGATGCGGTACTGCTGGAATGAATGTACTTTGGGATCTGTAGTTCTGATCTGGTGCGAGTTCAATGTGCAATAATTATGATTAGAGGGTTTTAAGTGGCTGCGCCCTCTTTCTTTGTCTTTGCTGGAAAGTATTAAATGTTCACCTGCTTTGGACTGCTGTTAAGATCTTTCGCTGATACTCTTTGCTGTCAATTGATGGTTTCCGCCGCCTGCTGATACTCTTTGACATGCTTTTTCCCTGATGATTTGATCTGATACACTTTAATCTCTGTCATTGGTCCTTTGCTGTCTTTAAACCGGATTAATTTGGCACGATCGGGTGATTTCGAGCTTTTTCTTCCTGCGCGAATTTTCGGTTTCCTGGCGGCTGATGTCAGCAGTACTGCGGGTGACGTCAGCCTGCTGACGTTAGCGGTGGGCCCTTGGTACAGATGTGACATGGTGGGGTGCTCTCATTTTAAGGCGGTGCGATGAATTTTTCCGATGAGATCGCAATATCGCGTCGGCGGGGAACGGGAAGGTATTATAGTTGGACATGCGACACTTGCGACGGCCGATCGCCGATATCGCGATATCGCATCGGGTGATGATGGATGGTGCATAACTTGAATGATGAAAATAATGCGATGTGGCGATGCGATGTGGCTTTCAAGGATCTGCAGAATGTTAAGGAAATTGGCAAGGGGTCTATTGTGGTCAGAAGGAGTGGGTAAGTGGGTCAGCAGGACGCTTGAGGCCTCGGAAGGGGTCCGATAACCTACAAGGGGTTTTATAATTTGGAAGGAGTCCATCGTATTTTAGAAGATGGTTTGAAGGGGCAGCATGAGGGCTCTTGCTAAGTTACAGATAAACTGAGCAATTCCCGAGGGTACTTATGGTTATTTTTCAACCAGGGGGAGGGATATTTACATAGGGGGATTATTTACATAGTTTTAGTACGGGGACAGGGAGAATATAAGGAGTTAAATAATAATGTCAGTGGTTAATATGGAGATGGTAAGAAAGCGCTAAGTTTCAGAAATCTTAGGCTACCATGAGGGAATAGAACCTTATAGAGAGGATATGGAATTTCTTTGAGTAAAGCAGATCTTCACCCAAGCTAATGATATGAAAATGGTGGAACTAAGAGGTATCAAGCAGATCTTGACCTCTTTTGGGGAAATTAGTTAATGATTTGGGGGAGATGGAGAAAGGAAGTTAGTTATGCCTTTCTTTGAGTCTCGACTAGAATTGCCTGGTGATTGTGTCCTGAGTAGAGATGACAGCTGAAAACCTGGAGCTGATCAGCGATCAGAATTCTGCAACCTCAACTACCTACCCAGCC
>APFE030267589.1:38488-51003 GCA_000404065.3 Pinus taeda | reverse complement strand
ATTCTGTGTGAGCGAGAAACAGAGAGGTGAGACTGTGAGAGAAAACAAAGGATATTACAGCGGATTTGCTGTAGGTTGTGTCTCTTCATTTTGCTGGATAATAGAAAGGAAGGACTGGTTGTTCGAGGTGGACATAGCCCAAACTGGGTGAACCATGTATATCTGTGTCTCTCTTGTTTTGTGCGCTTTTTTGTGTTTATATTTCTACAATATTTTATGTGTTCCATTGCTCCGTAATATATAATTTTTCTAACATAAAACCCGTGCCTTTGGTTATTTCTGAAAAAAAGTAGCACAAGAAGAGAATTTGCTAGAATTACACCTCACGGAGGAGGGTTGTGGGGAAACGGTGGTGGGGTTGCAAAAAAAATTTCCCTCTCATGCATGTGGTAGTCGATATGCTCTACCCAGGTCTCCAATGCACGGAGGTGGTAATTTGTTCATCGAAGCTATCGCCGAAGGCGATCTAGAGAGTCCAGAAGCTCATTCTGCATGTGTTGGAGGTCGTTGATGTAGGCCACCAATTCAGTCTGATTGTCATAACACTTCTCCCTCAGAGTTTCCGTGCCCAGATGGAGAGTGTTTAGTTGAGGTGCTATGGAGTCCAAGGTAGTTGCGGCCTCTATGTGGCCCTAGGAGTGATCTAGGGATATGGATGCCTCTGCATTAGAGTGGTGGATCTTAGTCGACTTCGAGCCCAAGCTAGGTATGTCTTGTGGTGAACAATTCTCCATATGGTGATTGACTCCTCCTTTGTAGGCATGACCACATTGCCACGACATGCATCCAACTCCTCCTCCACTCATTACACAAACTTGGATGCCTAGAGAAACCCACCACACCAATTGAATATGAACCAAACACAGAAAAAGACGGCTTACCTCCCCTGCGTCGAATTTCTCATATTTCCCAGTGTAATTCCTATGCACCTCCCCATTGTCTACCGATGACCTCGGTGGAACGTTGTAGGTCATGAAGGTAGACCAACTACTCCTGGGAAAGATCGACGTCCCACATTCTCTGCCTATCTGCTGCTCTAGAGGAGTAATTCCTTGCTGAAAGAAGACCCAGAGTGAGGTAGGGGAAGAAAGAGCCCACCATCTACTCATGCTAGCCCCGAGACTACAATTCCCATCATTGTAGTTTTTCCTGTGCTCTCCCACATCCCATGGAAAAAGAGATTGTCAGTTCCAGTCCCCCACATACCCTTCAAACACAAACCCATCCTTCACTGTCACCCCAAACCTCTGCCTAAGCCAAGATGCCAATACCTCGCTTCTCTCCCTTAGCCAACACTCCCTCCTCATCACCCACTCACTGCTGTTGTCTCCTTGCATTAAGTAACACTAGTAGGAGAGATCGACTCCCAGTGGCCATTAAGTTGGGCATGTTGCACGTCGAGGTCCAATTAGCTCCAGACTCCAACCCAAAACCACCCGTCTCCTTGATTAGACACCCCCATCGGGGTCTTCTAGATTCTTATGTAACAATTTTTGAAGATCTTGCATTTCTGCAGGGTCCAGGTCCACTTTGGTGTGAAGATTTGACCAAGTCACTCTGAAATTTTTATGTGGCGGTTTTGCCCCATAGTTGGCCAACTAGTCTATGAATTTATTGCCTTCATGGAGTACATGAATGGTACTGATGTATTCAAAGTTTGTCAGGGTTTGATGGATGCAAGAAATTTGAGAATCTAGCATCCAACTCCTAGCCACCTTTTGGGGAGAAGATCCATTGATAATATTTTGTACCATATCTATGATGAGGCATGAGTCCCCCACTATTTTGATTATTCAATATCGAAGGTGGGAGGCCAAGCTCAGGCCCACTTCCAATCCTATCAGCTCAACCACGTTATTTTTTGTTATACCACATAAGCTAGAGTAAGCCACCGAAACCTGCCAGTCCGAGATTACCCTTCGAAGCCCCATCGAAATTAATTTGGAGCCAACTATTGGGGGGAGGAATGAAGAGGGGGAGCGGGTAGGGGGGTCACGAGATAGGTGTGCCGGGGTATATCAAAGTAAAAGAGAGGTTTAGATGGGTAAGAATCCGGGCTTCTGATGGGCCAAGGTTCTGGTCATCAGGGGACCATGATTCAAAAAGGATGGATTACTAGATGTTCAACATTGTCAGGATCCAATGTGCATGCTGGAGGGAGTTTTTCCCTTGAACATGACCCAGTTCCTTCTTTCCAAGTGTTCCACAGACTTAGACCCAAGGTTAACGACCATGCTTGGTTCACAACTAGATTGGAGAGTTGGTTAGTCTGCCAGTTCTTAAGGAGATCATGGATGTCATCTAGATGGCTATCGATTGGGCCAAACATGTCAAAGGTATGAATCCAAACTTCACATGTTATGGGGCAGTCTCCAAAGAGATAAGACAGGGATTCTTCCACCTGCTTGCACATGATACATATTGACTAGCCAACAAATCCTTGTTTCTGGAGGCGATCTTAGGTAATAATCTGCTTGTGACCCACTAGCCAGAGGAGGTGAGCAACCTTAGGCCACAGGTTGCTTCTCTAGACATGTCGCCAGAAGAGGTGTTTTGATTGAGCCTGACCATTAGCTTGGATGAGATAGGTTTCTTTCACTGAAAAGGTTCTTGTCGTAGAACGACCCCATCTTAGTTTGTCCATCTCCTGAGATATATGGACCCACAGTTGAGAGAGATAAGTCCCCAGGCATGCAATGACCTCTCGTGAGATCACTCTTGGCTAATCAACACTGGATTTCCATCTCTGCCATCTGTGGTCATCCACATCTTTCATCTAGTAATCTAATACACAGAGGGATGAGATTGAGTTGAAGAGGGGTATCAGGCTATAAGGTGATTGATCTTGAGCAAGTCAGGGGAGTTTCTTCCAGGAGTCTTTCCGGAAGAGGGAGGATTTCCCATTCCTTACTTCCTAGAAGAAGTAGTCTCGAATTAGATCACTGTTATTATTAGCATGATTCCATATCACAGATCTAGTGCTTGTAAGAGATTTTCGAAGGTAGGCTTCTTGTGATTTTCCTTATCCATATTTCTGAGACAAGATCGTCTTCCAGAGTTCATTACTCCCTTGTATCCACCACCACCAAAGATTTTCTCTGAAAGTGTCACTCAAGACAGTCGAATCGCGCAAACCGAGCCCTCCCATGGTCTTTCAGAGACAAAGTTTATGCTAGGTTAGTAATGGCCACTTCTGTTCCATGGTTGTCCCACTCCAAATGAATATTCTAAATGTAGCAGCTAGCTCGGCATATATGATCTTAGGGGTTGGGAGGGAAGATAATTGATATAACAACATAGCATGCAGAGATGATTTCACTATGGTGGCCCTCCCTGCTAGGTTGGGAACATGGAAGGTCCAGGTCGATAGAATTTGGTAGAGCTTAGTGCAGAGGTATTTTGAGGGGGCAATGTGGAGGGGGTTGACAATGAGGGGGAACCCCAAAATATTTAGAAGGGAGAGATCCAATTGAAAAACCCAGGGCTCAGGGAAGACAAGCTTGGACATGCCTGGGAGTGTGAAAGAAACATATACTTTATTTATCATTGTTCAAGAGCATACCTGAAGCATCTTGGAAGTCCACTAGAATATTGTTCATTTGAATCACCTCCCTGATAGTCTCTTTCCAAAATAGGAGGTTGTCATCCAAGAATTATTGGTGAGTCATATAGACATTGGTACCATGAATGTGGATGCTGCTCAATAAGTTCCTTTGTCTTGTTGCCTCAATCATTTGTCCCAGACCTTTTTCTGCTATGATGAAGAGGAAGGGGGATATGGGGTCCCCTTGTCGGAGGCCACGGGATGGTATGAAGGTTGATCAAGGAGAGCCACTAACCAATATAGAGAAGAATGAGGTTGATATTAGGGATCTGATCCAGTGAACCTAATCCTCTGCGATTCCAAAGGCCTTGAGGATTTCAAACAGATAATCCCAATTCAGTCAGTCATAGGATTTTGAAAAATCTAGTTTAAGCAACCTGCCTTTTGTTTTGTGGGATTGCATAGAGTAGGTGGTCTCATGTGCCGAGACAATGCCATCTAGTAATTAGTGGCCTTATAAAAAAACTTATTGTTCCTGGCTAATTATGTTGTGGACAATCAGCTTCCAACGTCTGACCAAGATCGTGGAGAGGATTTTTTAAATGACATTCTAGAGGGTGATGGGTCAGAAGTTACTGGGGGCTAGGGAGTCTTGGGATTATGGGATGAGGGTGAGGAATTTGGCGTTTAAGCCCAACAAGATGCCCCAAAGGTAATGTGATTCCTCCACGTAATCCCATATATCATGCCCCAAAAAAGGCCAACCTTATTTGAAAAATTCAGCAGTGAATCCGTCCTAGCCAGGGACTTTATTGATTAGCAAGGCTTTAACAACATTTTCCACTTTGGAAAATGTGATGGGGATGAGAAAGACTTCATTTTGGGAGGGGGTAACCAGGGAAAGGATATGGTTCATTACCATCTGAATTGGTTCAAACCTATCATACCCTTCATCCTACAATAGGTTTGAAAAATAGGCCTTGAGTTCCCTTTCGATGTCTTCCTGTTGTTCATAGCTCTAGCTTGTGGAGCCTTACAGATGGGTGATGCGATTTCAATGTCAGTGATTAATCATGGACTTGTGGAAGAACTTAGTATTGTGCTCTCCCTCATGGAGCCATTGGACCCTTGATTTCTGACACTGAAGGATCTCTTCTTCGGCTTTTCTTTCCTCCAATTCTCGAATGAGGAGCCCCTTTGCTTCAGCTAATTTAGGGGATCAACCATCCCGGGTGATTTTCCTTTCTACATCTTCTAGGTGAACTTCCAGTTTGTGCTTCTGCTCTAAAATATTTCCAAATGCTTCTCAGTTCCCAATTTTTATTTTGAGCTTCAGCCCCTGGAGTTTATTTTGGAAGGACTACATACTGTTACCTGGTGGATTAACCATAGGGGTCCACTAGGTTTCTAGTTTCTCCATGAAGTCAGGATTTCTTAGCCATAAGCTTTCAAAGAGGAAGGGATTCCATCGAGGAGAAATCATAGAGGTGATATCCAGACTGACCGACTAGTGACCCAAGCCGAGAGAAGGGAAAATATCTATTTCTACTTGAGGGTCTTGAAGGATGAAGTGCTCAGATAGGAGGAAGCGATCTAGATGACTAACCACCTGATCCCACCCTCCTCTCCTATTGTTCCATGTATGGAGGTCATGCTTTGGGAGAATGGCCACCAAATGTAGTTATTCAATAGCATCGTTAAATTATGACTAAGAAGGATCCAACCTCCTAAGACCTCCTCTTTTTTCATCTAGGTTGCAGATCAAATTGAAATATCCTCTGATGATCTAGTCCTCTTTTGCCCATGAGTTGCCTAATCCTCATAACTGGGAGAGAAAAAGTAATTTCTCTCGAGGGTTAGGAGGGCCATACACCACAATGACGCTCATCTAGTTGTCTGTTCCCACCAGTCTACAGGCTTCTAACAAAGAGAATCGAGATCCAACCCAATCTGTGAGCATGACCTTGTCTAGGTCGCAAAGAATAGACAGACCACACATAGTTCCGATCTCATCTATGGACATGACCTGACAATTCTTCCAGCATCTCTAGCTATTCTCTATGATATTCTTATCTTTCATTTTGGTTTCTTATATCAATACTATAATGGGCTTATGCTTAACTATCTTTTCTTTTAGGGATCTGATCTTACCTAGGTTTTTGAGGCCCCTGATGTTCCAAGAAATAATCTTCATGAGAAAGATGGGGCAGTTCTGGGAAAGTAATTTTTCAATTGTTTCATTTAATATCATGAATTCAACAAAAATTACCCTACTTCATGGATCAGGTCTTTGGTCAATTTCCTCCCTCTATTTCCTTTCTCTGAGCCTCCAAGTTCAATGATGGAAAGGGCGAGAGGGTTATTATCTTTCCCTTTTCCTCATAGATCTAGATCCAACTTCCCCGATATGGCTGCCCATTGGGAGTAGAGATGACCAAAGTGCAACATATGGCTTCCTGGTATGTCTTTAGCATCTGCTTTGATCCAATATTTGAATGTCTCCATAATTTTCTGCTCTTGATATCCTAATATGTTATTCTTCTCTTCTACTTCTAGGACCTTCCTTGTGCGTGTAAGGATGTCTTTAACCCATCTATCATCCTCCAAATTCTTTGGCATCTTACGTTTGGCTGCAATATTTTCCCTTAGGGAGAGGGGTTTCTTATCAACTTCCATGGATTGGGATATCTCCTTCGAAAATGAGGGAATTTCTTCCCTAATCTGCTCCTACTTAGGGTTCAGGTTTGCTAGGGTGGAGAAAGGGTTGTTGGGGCTAGGAGCCAACAGGGGTTTCTAGGTAATGGTGGTCAAATTGGTCTGATATTTTCGGCTCTCCTTAGGCATAGCTTGTGGCTGCAGAGGGCCTTGGGGAGGGAGGTTTTGCTGTGGATGATGTCCTCCAACTTATTGGAATCCTTCGGCATCTCAATTGTGAGTGGAAAATTTGTCTTCCTCTGCCTTAGTTAGGCATAAATCTCTGAATATGTGACCATATTTATTGCATATTCAGCACTTGAATGGAATGTGTTCATAATCTAGAGGCCGGATCCAAGTGGTATCATGATATATTAATTCAATTGATTCTGGGAGAGGTTGCGAGATGTTCATATGCACACAGATCCTAGAAAAGGCTGCATGGCAATGCCTTTTGGTGACTTCAGACATTTTGACAAATTGGCTGATGTTGTTACCGATGCCTTCAAGAATTTCCTGCTCCTAAAAATCATCTGAGAGGGAATAAAGGCGCACCCGAACTAAAGCCACTCTGAATTCTTCATTATCAAGGTTGTAGCATTCCTCCCAATATCTGATGAAAAACCCTGTGCTTCCAATAAATTATGGACCATTTTTGAAGTGCATTGTCTATCTTCTAGATCTACAAGGATGACTTTATAGAACACTTTAGCTCAAAATCGGAGCTCGATCTTCCCTTGTGGTGCCCATTTGTGCTAGATCCACATTAAGATATCTTGCTCCTTTGGCCAAATACTGAGGAATTTATAGATCATGGGATGATCTTTCATGTACTGATGGCCTTGCTCCAGTGGATTATTCAAGATTACAAACTTAGGCTTGCTTGCTGCTCATGGAAGACACCAATTTTTCCCTTCTCTTGCTTGCTAATGCACTCCCATGGCAAGGGCTTCGTTGGAATTTTGTGAGCTGGTAGCCTTTTCCTGGTTCAGCCATCCATGCATGAACAGGGTTCAATTTACTGTGTACTTGAAGGACTTCAGCCCCTCACCCAAAGGCGGGGGGCCATTCATGATCACTTGTCGTAGCAGCTAATGCAAACTGAGTTGAACCAATTGCCAGTAGCTGATTGAGGGAGATCAACTGGTCTATCATAGGATTCAATCCGTTAGGCGACCACACTATCAAGAGATTGAAGAAACCCTAGAAGATCCCAAGTTCCACTCATAGAACTGTAATAATTATTTCCCATTAACTTTGAAAATTGTCCTTTGCTACCACTTGGGAGTACTTAATGTTGTTATCTTCTATCCCTCATGAAATATTGGCTCCATGGGATAATACAACATGTTGTTTTGATAGGTATGTATAAGGGAATGTGACTGATAAGAACATATCAACTAATGGGGGATTAGATCTTGTTGTCTTGTGTACATAATTTGTTTTGAAAATTTGCATCCATGTTGCGTCATTATCTATTGCCTTAATTATATAACATCCAGTGTAAAATTTCCAACCTAATGGCTATTGAGACTCTGTATTCACTGTTTTTACAGAGCTAGAAGCTTCTCAAAACAATTTGTCACAAATAGCATCTTTCCCAAGTAACACATACATACCAAGGATATTTCTTCTGGTAGATAGTTCTGTCCTTGTCTTCAAGAATTTATAACCAATTTCCTTCATGTTGAAGACATTACTCCAATGTAAGTCTATTATAAGCACACATATTTCACTAACCAAGATCACAAAAATGGCATCCAATATGTCAATAATGGATATTTGAAACTTCCAAATTGTCATTTCACAAGGATACTTACATTATTTTAGATTGTATGAAAAAGAAATTCCTTGAATGCCACAAAATTGGTAGCACCTGCATCTTGCAATCATCAAGATATAAATTCAACATGGAATCGAATCTTATTATATTTTCCATACACAAATTCCTGGGATTAAGGTTAAGAAAATACTTAATGGTTAGTGAACTTCCAAATGTTGATACCATAGATTCAGAGAAATGCTCAGAAAAAGATGTTGGTATTGCTTGTAGTGGTTTTATATTTAGGTCTATATTTTCACCATTTTTTTCCTTTAAGATGTAAAAACAAGAAACCATTTCGATGTTTTCATCAAAGGATGTCATGCCTCCAATAGTTTGTTACCGTCAATTGAGCAAGGTCTCCTATGCATATGTGGAAGTCACATTGCTTATGTTAGACAATTATATATTATAGAGCAATGGAACCCATAAAATATTGCAGAAATATAAACACAGAAAACGCATAAAACAAGAGAGACACAAATATACGTGATTCACCCAGTTTGGGCTCTGTCCATGGAGAAACAACCAGTCCTTCTTTTTATATTATCCAGCAAACTGAAGAAATACAACCTACAGTAGATCCACTATAATCCCCTCTTCGCTCTCAATCTCCTCTCTCTTCCTTACTTAGAAATACATATCTACATAGATGAAATACAATTCCCTCATATATATTGAGGGGTTTCCTTCTAGGGCAAAAAACCCTAAACTAAATATAACTTTTATTTTCAGATCTCTACCTAATGAATGACCCAGATTGACTAGAAATTACTATACTTTTACAAGGAAATTTTACATCTATTCTAAGCTTTGGGGGTGCTGCCCCCAATCCCCCCACTAGGGAGGGGCTCCCAAAAGGTCATAGCCCCCTCCCCTGGACCCCCCTTGCAGCGAATATTTTATGGGCGGCGTTGCCGCCCCATTTCGAACTGGGGTCCAATGCGGTGATACCTTTGAATATAGAAGATAATCAGGCTCCACACCCAACAACTTGCAAAATAAGGTGAACTAGAATGCATTCGTTACAAGCTTGGCAAACTCTGTATTGCTTCCTAGAGGCCAAGGGTAATATGGATAGAGTATATCTTAAAGGATGTATATAAATAAATCTAAGTTATACTATTCTACCTTATTCTACTATGTGGAATATCATAAATTTTTCTTTATTTAACTATGAAGGCTAATTTGTATTTTAACATCTATTTGTCCTTTATTAATAAAATTCTATTGAGAATTTGAAAGCCAACTTTTGTGGTTGCATACTCATTGAAAATGGGTACCGAAATGTATGCATATTTTGGTAGAGGAATAAATGTGAAACAACATAGATGACAAAATAGAAAGAAGTGAATGACTTCAATACAATGTGTCCTTTAGTTGTGAAGACTAGTCATTGACGTATGTTTTTGGCAATGATTTCTTTGGTGTAATTGTACTACAAATGGGAGTCTCATGTTGATATAATATAGTGGTTGGAAAATGTCTAATCAATCCTCTACTATTGAGGATTACATTCTTTAGGAACCAATAAAATTGGTGTCTGAGATGAACTCTTCATTTGTTGGCATTGTTGTGCAACCCTATGTTAATATTTTTTCCATTGGACCCATTAGGAATTTTCATTCTTCAGGTGACATGCCTTTATAAAGAAAAACATGCATCCATATTGTGATTGGAGATTACTATTATGGTGCCTTCCCTGAGGGAAAACTTATAGATCAAGGTTTTTTTTAAGACAACTTGGCTCCATTTATCCTCCACTCTATTTCATGTGATGTTTTGGTGGTCCAATACACCAAGTTATAATTAATGAGGGGCTTAGCTGTTGTAACTCACTAATCAATTTGCATGAATGCTTCAAACAACACCCCATGCTCTACCACTTTGCAATTCTATATTTTACTTTCGCAAACATATAACTAGGAAAAGTAAGTCCTCTAAGCACACTAGTTACATTTTAATGGCTAGCATCAAACTCCACATGTTGGCTGCAATCACATGAAATTAGCTTAAGTGAACAAATTTGTTTTAACATTAAGCAGCCCTTGGCCTCTACTTACTATTCTGTTGAACATGTTGCAAACATTTCAAGGTTTTGTTATATTTAACCATTATTTATATAGACCACCTTTCTCATCACATAAAGTAGCTAATACAACCAATCTGTTCAATGACAGACAACATGTCCTCGCAATCAACTAGTTTGAAACAATTAGCTTGTAAATGAATTAATATCATTAATTGAAGTACACTTGAGCTTCATAAAGAGAGAACAATAAGAAACCTTCACCCTCCCTAAGGCCCTTGAACAAACTTTGCATCATTGCTTTGAAGTGAAAGGATATTTATATTAAGTTGATACCATTGTTGACTTAATGTTACAAAATCTCCCCTTGTTACATGAATCATTGCAGGGGTTCTTCTGATATTGACTCAATCTCAATCGATTGTTACCAAATTTGGCCTTATGGTTTGTTCCTAATAGAACTTCAGAAAAATATAACCATATCTTTGTTCCCATATAAATATGATATAGACCAAAAAATCCTCTAGGTCTGCCTTTAAAAATAAATACCAAATTATATCTGTTTCAATGGAAGAAGACAAAAATAAATAGTCCATGAGAAAAATCTTGTCTTATTTTAATAATGGATTCGGTTCAATATTGATGTATGAATAAAATATGTTATCTGTGGAATCATTAGATAATGGACTACACCTTGGAGACAATATTTCCCAATAATCAATAAGTAGTAGCACTTTTGCATCTAAAAAAATGTACAATGCAAGCCATCATTCTAGCCATACAACTGTCTATGGAAAAGGAAATGATGGCATAGCTATATGATTCTTTTTTTATGATATTATAATTAAACCATTTCCAAGAATCAGGGTTTTAGAAGGAAGTTAAATAAATAATTGCATATTTTTTGCTCCATATCCCTATATTTGTCCATCATGTTAGAGTATTTAGACTTTTATGACATCCATAAGTCACTATCTCATAGCATCGTTGTCAGAATCTCTCTGATTAGTATTCATCTTAAGCTTCAAATGCGTAAGTTCCCTATATCCCACAAATATATCTTATCTCCATTTCACTATATTTAGATTGTGATTTCTCTTCCTCCTGGAGATCGTCCTTAGAAAATATGTTTCAAAGCTACTTCACCATCCCCATTAAGCACACAACATGAAACAATAGTGCTCAAGGTTAGGAAACCATGCATCGAAATTTCATCAAACACTTAGGTTCAATACCCAAGCTCTCACCAAATGAAGGTTCAATACCCAATCTCTCACCAAATGATATAGGTTCTACAAGATTTGCGGAGGATGAAGGGAGCATCAAATGGTAAGAATATGCGTGACAAAATGCCACTAGAAACAAAACCCATCTTTAATCAGATCGCATATGATGCCATGAAACTAATGGATCGTGGTGATCTCAGTGAAGTAAATTATTTTCATTTCGACTATCAGCCTTGGGATTTCCCTTCTAGGTTTTAGACAGTGTCGATTTATCTAGTGTGCACTAGTTTTCTTTGGTACTATGAATGTGTTTCTTGTGCTCAACCTTGTTTTGGTAGTCATACGTTGATTTTTCTTACATGATATTCCATCTGCATATTTACTTTATAGGGCATCAAAATCAATTTTGTACGTCTGCATTTTTTGTAATATAATGTCTATATGTGATAGGGGAGGCTACTTATAGTTAATTGGTGTTGGATTACTATTCTCTAGATTCCTTTTCTCATATGTTTAAGCTTTGGTGTCTCATAAATGCAGATGTATATCAAGAGAGAATGGATGCATTTGAACTAGAATCTCGTAAATAATGTCACATATTGTGCCCCCCAATAAGCTCATGTCACCTATTGTTCCCCCCAAAAGGGAAAGAATAAAACTTTTCCTATTGGTTCAGTTACAACACTTCAGGTTTGGGAAACTGGAGTTCTTATAAGGGATCAATTTCCCCTTTGATGGTTATTAGGCTTCTTTTCAGTCAGTTTCCTTTGATTTTTTTCATCCATTCAACCTGTTTACTTGCCACAAATTTTCTTGTGGTTGCCTTTAATTTATTTCAAACTAATTTTTTTTATGAAATCAATATTTATGTTGAATCAGATTTATCTTCTTTTTGGTAGATTTTGTAACCTTGTATACTTTTTCTTACAACCCAATTGGTAAAATGAAGTGCATGGGAGACTCTATGGTGATGTATATCATGGTTTTCACTGTTGTAATCTTTGGTCACATATTTGAAAAGAGTAATGTGAACTTTGACCAATTTTTTGTGGGATGTCACCAATTACGGTATTCTTTTCCATGATGAGTTGATCATTTTAGGACACACCAACTACATGGTGTATGATACATCAATAGAAAATATGTTGTATATCCTAATAAAATACTAAAAATGGTGTTACCATGATACGTACCATCTAG
>APFE030267589.1:747-38478 GCA_000404065.3 Pinus taeda | reverse complement strand
TTTTAAAAAATATATTAAGATTTTTGAATTAAAACCATTCATGAATCAGAAGATCTGAACTAGAGTCATTAGGTAATTTATAAATATGAATATGAATGTTGACTTGAAGTTTGATGAGCTATGCAATACACTCTTACAGTAGGACATATGGAAGAAATAGATAGATAGAAATAGTGAGGCAAAGGGTTCAAAGAAGACCTTTGCAACCAGTGTCAATGGGAAAGGAAAATGGTTAAACAAGAAAGGTGAATGTAATGGTGAAGATGCAACTAGAAGTTATAAGAACATATGCCACTATAGCAAGGTGGGCCATATGAAGAAATATTGCAGAAAGAGGTTGGCTGGTTAGAAAAATGGTGAGAGAGGGTCTCAACAGAAGGATTATGTTGGGATCTCATAGCCCTTCCTCCAGGGAATAAACCTATTGGTGGCAAATGGGTATACAAGGCCAAGGGAAATGTATATGGCACACTTGACAAGCACAAGGTTGGGTTGGTTGCAAAATGGTACTATTAATAAAAGGGCATTGACTATGAGAAGAATGATTCTCCTATAATAAAGATGAGGACAACCCGATTAGTTCTAGCCATGGAAGCATAGTTTGGTTGGAAGGTCCATCAGATGGACATGAAGAGTTCCTTCCATTAGATGGAGATTTCAAGAAGAGGTGTATATGCATCAACCAGAGGAGCCTTGGGTTCTAGTGGAGGAGCATCTTGCTTGCAAACTACATAAGACTATATATTGTGTAAAGTAGACACCTTGGGCATGGTACATTAAGGTTGACAGATACTTTGATGAAAAGGTTTCCAACAAAGTCCTTTAGATTCTAATTTGTATGTCAAAAGTGTTGGTAATGATATCATTCTACTGGTCATTTCTGTAGGTGACATTATTGTCGTAGCTAGTAAGGTTAGTTCTATTGAACAAATGAATTCTTATATGAGTAAAGATTTTGAAATGATTGAGCTAGGCCTCCTACTATTGTCTAGGTGTAGAAGTTTGGAAAATAGGGAGAAACATTTTTGTCTCACAAAAAGAAAAATTTCCAGGATTTTACTTAACATGTTTAGAAGTGCAAAATATCATCTACACCTGTGGAGATAGGGATGAAACTTTCAGCTAAGACTGACTCTAAAATAGTTAATGAATCAATTTTCAGGCAACTAGTGGGGAGTGTGATATATATTATTTCCCCTAGACTTGATTTGAGTTATGCCATGAGTTTCATTTCTAGATTCATGACAACATCAAATGTACATATTTGGACTATAGTGAAGTGAGCGTTGATATATGTGAAAGAGAAACTTGAATATAGAAAAAGAAAAGACCCTAGGCTGTGTTGGAATAGAAAATCAGATTGGGCAATTTGTGTGGATGATGGAAAATCAATTTCTTGATATGTATTCAAGCTTAGCATGGGTGTAGTAACATAGACTGACAATAATGCAACATGCAGTGGTTCCTTCATTGATAGAAATAGAATATCGAGGATCAATTAAAGGAAAATTTGAGGTAGTTTGGCTGAGGAGGATGCTTTCAGACATGGTGCAATAGACAAAGAAAACACCCTTATTTTGTCACAATCAATGGGTGTTCATATTAGCCAACTATCATGTTTTCCATGAGCGTACCAAGCATGTAGAGATTCACTACCTCTTCATCAGACATCTTATAGAGGAGGGATCTATTGAATTGTAGAATTGTACCACAAAGGATCACACTACAAACATTTTCAATGAGTCTTTGGCTTCCAATAAGTTTGATGTAGTTAGCAACTTGACCAGTAAGAGAGGGTGTTAAAATAAATGTCCAGTTATAATATTCAATTAGATGTTAGACTATTTTATACTTTTCAAAACCTTGTTCTCTGATCTAATATATTGGATTTGAACTCAAATTGCATATTAGAAACGATGGGAAACCACCCTATAGCTAGAAAGCCTCTAACTATGAATATGAATTCAAATTGGGACCAACCTTTAAAAGGTTTCTCAGTTGTTGTAAACTCTATGACCAATCCTAGTTAGCATGTTTAACTTCATATCTGAGCCAAAATGTGGAGAGAGATCTTCAATTAGGGTAACCTTTAAATTGGAAGACATGAGTTGCCTATTTATATTATGGTACAAGTTTTTGATTCAAAGAGATGAGTTTTCAAAATTTTATATCTTGATGGAGAGCATAGTCACAAGACACAGACCCAAGAAACACTGGGAAAAGTCTAAAAAACAAGACCGATTTGGATTCCCCAATAGAAATTTGGCATAAAATTGCACAATTAAAATAAATTCCGAAATAGTGGTTTGTCTAATTGGTAAAAGTGAGGTGCTGAAATTGTCCATACCAGTGTTCAAGCCTCTTTGATGAAAAAATTGTATTTGTGCTTATGGATGCGGAAACAAAGAAAACAATAGTTGGAGTCAGATGTAAGTTCTGAGCATCTTTTGGCAGAATAAGTGCCCCTCACTCATAATCTCTTAATGGATACTATTGGTTTTGATTTGTCTTGCTTATGTAGCAACATTGTGGTAAGAGAGGCTGCTTTAGATTCTCTCTTCGAGACATAAAAAAAGGGAAAATTTTTCAAAATATGTTAGAGTCGTCATCTCTATCAAAATTATTTTTCAAAATCCAGGGTCAAGTTTGTTGACTAGCTCAGGCAAACATAATTAAGCTCATTATATCTTGGACGAACTTGACAAGATTTGACTAAGCTTGGCCTAAACTTGACAGGATTTGACTAAGATTGGCCCAAACTTAACAAGATTTGAATAAGCTTGGCCCAAACTAAAAAAAAATAGACATTTAGAAACAAATTTGGGAAATCTTACTTTAATGTTGGATTGTAAGCATAGAGTGCAGCACAAAACCCCAATGCCATACATAGATTATTTACTCCAGAGGACAATAGAAAAGAGGCTAGGATTTTCTTCCTTTTTACTAAAGAAGTGAATGTCATTTTGTCAAGTGCATAATCAATCATGTTTGGTTCTTTTGTATCCTCTAATCATTGAGTACATGTGGACACATGTTCAAATGAGTATATTTTGTTGCTTGTTGTCTTTTTTCTTATCATCTTTATTTTACCCATCCTAATCTTATTCTCTATATATATTTTTTTATCCCCTAGATCTATTCTATAAAGGTGGAGGGGGGATATGTTGAAATATATAACTAGGTTTAGTCTTCATAAATATGAAATGTACTCTTGATTCTTTTATGTTGTGAAAAGAAAAGAAAAAATATTATTATTTTTGTAGCATGGGTTTCATGCTCAAGGTCATTTTATTTATAGGTTAAGCACCCATTGAGTGCTTTTAGGGTTTTACATGAAGTCAATAAGTCAATAGAGTCATTTTTATATGAAAAAGACCCCATTGGGCATCTTGTAACATGTCAAAAGAATTATTTTTTTGTATAAAGTGTCAAAATACCCCTCCAAGACGAAGTCGGTCTGGCAGCTAAGAAGTCGACCTCATTAGGGCATGTCCTCCTCCTTGGAAGCTTATATATTTTTCCGTCCACCCACTTTTCATAGCTTCCATAACCATTATATAGGGACCTACAACTTCGATGTTTCTTTTCTTGTTTAGTAAAAGATTGCTAAAACTTTAATTTATTGAAAGTTGTAGAATTTACAATTTATGAGGTTTCAGGGTCTAATTTTTAAAAGTCTAATTCTTTAAAGGGTGCTAGCTCAATGGAAAAGCACCTGATTTACAAGAATGAGGTTGGTGGTTCAATTCCATCATGCCCTGATATCCATATGGAATGGCGATGATTAGTTTTTGGTGACGGAGATTCTTTTGACCATCACCAATGAGCTCATGGTGACGTTTTTCGACCCTCACCAAAATATGAAATGGTGATGGTCAACCAATGCCACCATATATATGCATCAATAGTGATGACCATGAAAGGTCTGTAACCATAGATCATTATTATTGATATGAAATGGTGATGGTCATCGTTCGTCATTATAGTCATTATTCGTGATAGACCTTGAATGTCACCATAACACCTATACTTTTGGAAATGCAAATTTTGGTGATAGTCAATGAACATTGCCATATATATCCACCAATAGTGATGGCCATGAAAGAGCCATCAAAATAAATCATTATTGTTCATATGAAATGGTGATTGTCACTATTTGTCATTATAATCAATATTCATGACGGACCTTGAATGTCACCATAACACCTATACTTTTGGTGACGCCACCTTTGGTGACGTTCAATTTTTGGTGATCAAGGCTATGGTCCATCACCATTGCTCATATGAAAAGGTGATGATCACTATCCATCATTATAAATCAATATTGGTGATGGACTTTGAATGTCACCACAACACCTATACTTTTGGCAACGCCACCTTTGCTGACGTTCATTTTTTGGTGACAAAGGCTCTTTTGACCATCACCAATGAGCTTATGGTGACATTTTTCACCCGTCACCAATGTAATTTTTTTTGTAGTGTTGGTTTTGGTAGATTGGGGTTCCAAGATCTTGATATTACTTAGCCCTTATTTATATCCCTTGATTTCAAGGTTGTTAAGAAATAGCTTCTAAAGACAAAGGATTTTAAAAGGTTTGAGTTGTAAGTGATTCATGTATTAAATAATTTGAGGGATTTCTTAGATATTTTGATAAGAAAGTACCTAGATGAGGTATATGGGAAGATGCAAGGTGCACAAGTAACATCTTATAAAAGGTTGGAGGTAAGGGAGCTAAATATGTAAAATCACTATACATGTAATAATGTATCAACTTGGCTTGAAAAATCGTGAATCTATATATAAAAGAAAATTACAAGTGGTGCCAATATAAATATGTTATGCACTATTAAAGTGAATATGTAGTTGAGTGTTGTGTAGTGCATGAGATGAGTGCTAGTTAAAAGAGAAAATAACTGATAGCTATAAATGTAAGAAGTGAATGAAGAGAACTAGATAATAGAGAGAGTTTCTAATAGAATTATTCAAAATTGTACAACACTAAAGGTATTGCAAAATAAAAAGATATTCAAGGAGATTGTCAATATTGGGTAGAGGAGTAGAGTGAGTATGAGAAGATAAAATATTATTGATAATTGAGGGGATTGTAGATAATTATAGAAGAGAAACTTGGGCTAGAGAAGGAAAACGTTGTGGATCAGAGATTTGAGGGGATCAATGTCTCTTGTAGGGTGGTGCCTACAAATCATTAAAAGGATTGGTGTCTCTTAAAAGTTGGTGCTTCCAAATTTGAGAGGATTGGCATATTTTGAAAATTGGTGCTTGCAAATATGTTGGGTTTGGTGTCTCTTGTAGGTTGGTTCCTATGAAGAATATTGTAACTTAGTAGGTTGGTGCCTACAAAGAACAATTAATCAAAAGGGTTTTTTTGCTTTTCTCCCTAACGAGTTTCCACACATATCTTGTCTCTTATCATTCTCATTATCAGATTGAATCTTGATGTTTAATTGTGTTTGAATTCTTTTAAATAACTAAAAAGTTGTATTATACCACTTCAACCCTCCTCTAAGTGTAATTGTGAATCAAGCAATTCATATTAGAGATAGTTCATTAGAAGTAGTTTACACACTAGAGTTAGATGTGAGAGGGAAAAAGTGGCCATTTAGGATGGCAATCTCTCAAATATAGCCCCACCCTTTGATGAAACAAACTATGCCTTTTGAAATATTAGGATGAATATATATCTAACGTCTATTGGTGCTAATATTTGGTTATTTGTGATGGATGGTTATCAAGATCCAACAACTCCTCCAATAGATCTAGATGGTAAAATGGATTTTGTAAATAATGAAAAAGCTATGAATGTTATTTTTTGTAGTCTTGAAAATAATGAATTTGTAAAGGTAAGATAATGTGTATATGCTAAAGAAATGTGGAACAAGATTTAATGAAAATATGAAGGAGATGAAACAGTAAAGAGAGAAAAACTTCAAATTCATAAAGTGAAATTTGAGACTTTAAAGATGAATGAAGGAGAAGATATTGTCAACTTCTTTCTTCATGCATATGAACTTGTGAACACTATTAGAGGACTTGATAAAAATATTGATGAATCAACAATTGTTCAAAAAGTGCTAAGATATCTTCCTTTGATATTTAATACAAAGGTTTCAGCTATTAAATAAATGAAATATTTGGAAGATATAAAGATGGATGAGCTACATGGAAGGATTACTGCATATGAAATAAGAACATGAAGATACAAATCAAGTTTTGAGGAAGCATCCTTCAAAGCATCAAAGAAAGAAAAATGGCATTTAGCCCATGATGATGCCATCCATGAAGCAAATGAGGAAGTATATCAATTTGTAAGAACTATGAAAATATGATATATAAAATATCAAGGCAATTTACCATTCAAACGTATTAATTTTAGTAGAGTAGGTCATTAGTATTCTAAATGTCCACATATAAAACTAGAGGATAGTGATGATGAAAAAGAACATAAAAATTGAGGAAAATTCCATAAAAATAAGAAGGGAATATCTCTCAAGAATAAAATATTCTATTCCAAGGATGGTGGTGGCTTATAAGAAGAAAATGGCAGACATGCGTCTGGTGGTGATCAAGAACAATGCCTACTCATGGCCTTAGAGGATTAGAATACTGATCAAGGAAAGGTATATCCAGAAGAAGAATAATTTGAAAGGGAAGTAGATCTTGATGGAGAACTTATTAGTATCATAGAATAAATAAAATGACTCAGACGAAAGAATAAAAAGCAGAAGGATCTATTACATAAATATTATAAGAAATATCATGATTCTAATGATGTAAAAATCATCTTCCTAAAGGCAAAACTAGAATAGGTTAGGATAATTGAAGGTCATATAATGATAAATCCATTGAAAGGAAAAGAAAGATATTGTGAGAAGCTAAAAGTAGAGGTTGTATCATTAAGAAATGATCTATAGAAGGAAAATGATCAATTGAATTTGAACTTAAATTTTGTAAAAGAGACTTAAACATTAGATAAAATTCTCAGTTTCCAAATATAAAATTCTATCAAAATGGTCCTTGGGCATAAAGAAAGTCAAAATAATCTCAAATAAGAATCAAGTTCAAAGACCCTAAAAAACATAGTAACCAATCAAATGGGAATTGAACTAAGTTCTCACTTTTTTAAAGGTAGCAAAAAATCATCCAATTTTGAAAAGTTTTAGCTTTGCCTGGAAGTTGTCTCTTCAACCCAATCAGGCAATGGTCATGCTTCCCTTTTCTTGTATTTATGGAACTCTTCTGTAAAATTGTATCTTCTATCAACTTTGCTTGAGCATCTAGTGCCAAATCCTCTACATAACATACAACGTGTTCTTCTTTCCAATCTAGCATGGAAGGCTAATAAAGTTTCAAATTATCTACCTTCATAATTGAGTAAATATGTATATATGGTGTTAAAGTAAGTCAATAGGAACTATCACCCACTTTTTCCATTATTTCAAAGGGACCATATCTCAAAGCCTTGATTTTCTTACCAGGCACCTGAAACCTCTCCTTGTTTAACTATAGCCATACTTTGTTGAGCACCTTCAACAATTTCTCTATTATGTGTTGATCATGCTTGGACTTATACTTCTCCTATGACTTCTACAATGTTTATTGTACCTATAGATGGATCTTCCTGAACTTCTCTATAAATTTTTCATCTTGCAAAGCATCTCCTGTAAGATCTTCCTGTACTTCACCTAGTTTCCCATATGCAATATCCAAAGGTGAATATGGAAAATATCCAAAACAATTTTCAAATGGAGATTTTCCTATAGAAGTGTGGACTGATTTATTGTGAGAAAGTTGTATATGTACCATATTTTCATCCCAGGTCTTCAAATTATTTTAGGTTATCATCTTAAAAGATGCACCAAAGTCTTGTTGACTACTTCTGTCTATCAATCTGTCTGTGCATGGAATGTTGTATATCTATTCAACTTTGTGTCCATATTCTCACATAATGTAGTCAAGGATGCACTGAGAAATTTTGTATTCCTATCTAAAATGATGCTCCTTGCTATCCCAAAGTGCACCCAGATACATCCAAAGAACAAGTTTTTTTCTTCTTTCCTGTTGATGGTCTTTTATAGGGCATCAGAAAATACATCTTGTTGAACATATCAACTACCATAAATAGGTATTCATGTCCCTTCCCAGTTGTTGGTAAACCTCCCACAAAATCCATGGAAATTCTTTCCCAATGACAAGTAGGTACATGTAAGGGATGATATAGACCATATTTCCAATTTCTAGGCTTGTTGGAACAACAAAACATGCATCCTCTTATGAACCTAGCTACATGCTCTTGCATCATGGGCCAATACACATACCTCTACAAGTTATTTATGGTCTTCCTTACACGCAAGTGCCTTGCAACCTGTTGGCTTGATGGGCCCTAACCCAGGGTGAACGTTAATTAGCCAAGCAAATCCCTACACTACTTGCACTTTCAATGTCAATCCGCAAAGCGCGGATTGAAGTCTCACTCGATGTAGTATGGGGGGATGCAGGAACTAAGTTTCCGCACCCTGAGATGGTTGTGATGTCGTTTTATACCCTAACCCTTCCTTCGTGCAGAATGATAAGAATTTTAGGGCCTATCAATGCACTTCCCTTATTCAGATTTGAAACCTTCACGAAGGTCTGTGATCATCCTTTGTGGATGCTAAATAGGAAAGTTAGACATTTACGCACCTCTGTAATTACTCTTACTTCTGTGTCTACCTAGATTAGCTTAAGTACTGGTTAAATTCAACATGCATTATGATTATCCTCCTATAAACATATATCTTACTTGCGTTCATATGACAAAGTAAAGAACATAGATTCGCGCATCAATACATCTTAAATCATAAACCTAGTATTCAACATAACATAACCATATACATTTATAACAGAAGTAAAATAGCTCATACATAGATATCTCTAGAATAATTCTCTATATTGATGGTTCATATTTTCAGTACAAACTCTAACTTCCCTGTGCACACAGCTGCAGGGGTCCTTGCACTCATCTGCAAACTTCTACCCTAGGCCGCTATGTAATCAGCTGCAAAGCCTTTGCCTATGCTAAGACGCTTTTCTCTTAGCTCTCATAGACCCATTACATCAACCAATTTCCCAAAACTTACTAAGAACTGAATTGCCTTACACTCTTTTAAGACTCCCTTTTTATACATTCCCTTGGTCCGTGGACCAAGGGTGGATCTCATCAAGCTGACACAAGCTACCTAAACTAAGGGCGGAAACCCTTTTTTACTGTTTTCATCTTTGCACTCTGCGACCAAAAAATGTGGAAGCTTTACATTCTTTATACAGAACTTGGGCCTTTAGCCCCAAAACTTAGACTTTTAACCCCAAAAGTGACCCTAAGGGACCTGTTCCCAATAGGCCCCCAATACAAATCTGGTGACTCGCCATGAGTCACTTGGATGGTGCAAAGATCTTGTTGTGAAGACCTCCCAACTCCACCTGTACTACTGAAACCTCAGCGATACACTGTGTCGCCGCCTACTTAGCCTGCTCGACTTGCTGCTCTGTCACTGGTCCTATGCCATCTACTTGTATTTTCTACTATGTCAGCTATAGACTAGCCAATTTTCCTTCAATGGTGGTCGTGAGCACATATGCTTCATCTAGCCAAGGCTTCAATCAAGCCTTCAGTACTGCCTCCTTATGTTGTACTGTATCCACCTCTTCCTTAAGTGCCTTGTTTTCTTGCAGCTTTGCTAGAATTTCTGTAATGGTGACGGTGCATGCCATTGCTCTAACCTCATCATATCTCTACTACATTTCTCGTGCCTCTATTTTCAGCCTCTGTACATTGGGATCCTTCTGTAGGATGGTGACTACTTCGAGTGAATGCTTGAAGAGAGCAGTGAAATCCTTTACTGTGGCATCGACAACTACAATGAAATCTTTGACAATGGCGTTGCGTTGCTCTTTAAACTCTATTAGAGTCGAAGGATGGGCCCTCAACTCGAGCTCTGCAATTTTAAGGTTCAACTCAAACTGAACCTTAGCCAACTCGGTCCTCGCTTTGCACAAACTTGTAACGAGCTTCTAAATTCTAACCTCGACTGGTGCATCTTCAGGAATATCCAGGTCTGGAACAATATTGTATGCCTCAGCCACTATGGTGGTCATGCGCTCGTTCTTCTATACAACCATCTGAGTGTTGTTCACCTTCTGCTCACTTATAACATTTAGTGCACGATGTTCCCAAGCCAGAAGTTCATCGATGACACCATCTTGCAGGGTGTGAAGGGCTTCACTTGGAAGGGCGGCCAAGTTTAGCCCAATGTTCTTGAGGGTGTTGATAATGGCCCTGTCAACTTTTTCTTCTGCCACCAATGCTCCATCTGGTAGTGCTATGGCCTAGGGATCCATTTTGCGAACCATTTCTGCCACCTCTAAGGTTCCAGGTGCCAAACTGTTTGACACTGCACTGCTTGGCTCGACACTGGTCTGTACTTGTGGAGCTGTAGCTTGCATACACTCATTTGAATGGTGCCCAATGCCTGTTTCTATTGCTACTCGAATTGTTGTAGCAGTTCCATGGTCACATCCCGCACTGTATCACCGATGTCATTCAAGTCACCTTATGTTAAGGTGATTGGGTCGAGGGATGATTTGTTGGCCTTGGACTTCTTCCACGACCCTACTTTCTCCTCCTCCCTTGTGCCTTAACCCGTAATGGAGTAGTCTTCAGGTCTTCTCTCCCTTATTTTGATCGCTGCTCTTCCTCCTCTATCTACGAGGAACGAGACTTCTGACTCCTGTTAGAGTCATGCTCTTCCTCTTCTTCCTCCCCTTCTATTTTCTTCTTGGCAATGTGCTCTACTTTGGTTTGATCCTCAGCTTCCTTCATCCTCCTTTCGGCTAATGGCTCCATATTCAACCTGGCCTCTTCCTTCTTTCACTTCATTGTAGACTTATGAGACCCAGCTAACAAGTCTGAAGTTGTGCGCCAATCTGCTGGCCGAACCTTAAGGACCACCGTGATTGCATCATCCATCGCCAAGTATGAAAGATCATACCATTTTTTCTCAAGGTCCTTCCACACTTTAATGGAAACACAATAGAAGTTTGCCTTGAACTCCACATACTCAGGCAACTACTCAAAGACAGTCAGTGAGTGCCGCAGCTTGCAGTTGGTTGTGGCGTGGATGCTTGATTCAATGAGAATCCAAAATATTTTACCGTCCTTAACCCTTTCGCGGTCCTTTGTGGCCCAGAGCGAAGTGAACTTCTTTGCTTCTAGAAGCTCTGATGCAATGGGAGGAAACTGACTGTTCTCCGGTACGTCCCATGTGACAAGTACTATGGACAACATCAACCATGCATAACGAAACGTTTTTCTCTAATCTTCGGCTTCTCTGCAGTTTGCGAGGAAATCGTTGTAGAGGTGGTGCACCCAATTAAATTCTACACCCTCTACGCACTGGGTTGTTGATGATACAACTGGTGCCGACACTTCGTCTAAGTGACACTTCCTCATTATTTTCCTAGCCAAGATTTGGGTGGATACTTTGACCATGGGGTTGGTTGTGTAGTAAATGGAGTAGCCACGCAATGTCTTGGGGATATTGAAATTTCCCTTCATTCACTCGGTGAGGTCACGCTCACCTGTATTTCCACCAAATTTCATGGCCAGATTCAATCCTGAATGCGGCATTAGAGTGATCCTATGGATTAGCATGTCAGTGATCGGTATGGGTTCTCCTAACCATAGGTGCCCATCATGCACCAAGAATAACATATGTTTGATCACTATCAAATTTATGGGCTCTCGGTTGTAATGTGGCACCCATAGCTGGTTCAATAGTCCTACCTTGTCCACCCCTTTTATCCATTGTGTCGGCTCCAACGTGGTCACACCAGAGTCTTTATAGAAGATGTAGTGCATGAATGTATCGATCACCAAGTGGGGAAATCACTTTGTATCAACCAAATCCAAATATTCCAACTCCAAATGGGGGACGCACGCCAGGCACGGGACCTTCAAATGTGATTTTGTCTGGCAACAATGATGTGAAGAGTGTGATTTATTCTCATCTATTTCCTTTGGGATCTTTGCCTTGCCTCGGCACAGAGGAACGTATTCTAGCAACTTCGAGATAGGGCATACCCCCTCCACGTCAATATATTCTGCTCCCATGTCAACGTCTTCCATGCCCATATCGATTTCTTCTATGTCCTCGTCAGGTTCCAGGTCTACTACCTTGTTGTCCTCCTACGCGGAGCGCTTTTATTTCTATAGATGTCTCCTAGGCGACAGGCGCACTGGCTGTGCCACTTTTTGTTTGTCCTTCTTCACTTTAGGACCCTCTATAATCAATGTAATCCTCGCCTTGGGTGACCTTGGTGATTTGGGCACTTCTGCTGGTACTTCTACACTTTCTACCTATGGGGCAGCTCCCTTAACTGTCTTCACTTCTCCAATGCTTACGGTCTCCACAGGTGTCGACATGATGCCAGTCAAGGGCTGTTGAGTTTCCTTGGGAAAGTTCTCAAACACTGAACTCACTATCAAAGCCTCAAAATAGTCAAGGTTCATCCATGTCTGAGAGCTCAACACATCAATTCTAAAAATGGCAAGTGTTTTTCTTTGGGCATCCATCTGTAATTTATAGGAAAATTTGAATTTAAATTTGACCATTCTCCAAAAAATCTTTTCATAAATGTGAGATTGGCAACAGATTTTCAAAGATCTTGCTCTTAAATTCTGACTTAAATGTCGCCCCTCCCGCTCCATTTAGCCATTTTTTCACTATCAAATCATGAACAGTGACCATAACAGTCACTTTCTGGTTACCCCACGTGATCTCTCCTTCAATAGAACATATCTCCTCACGCTTCTGCTAACACTGTGACAACCCTCCATTTGGCGCAGTTCCCCAGTCACGTAGGTCCACAACCCAGGAAGTGTAGTTTATAGTCATGCACATCCTTTTAGCTACCTGGAGCGCAAATACCATGCTTCCACCATATAGTCATCTGGCTGAATCCCCAGTGTATGGATTCAATTAGCTACCATTCACCTTTGCTAGAAATGGCTCTCCATTCAACTTCACCAACTGAGCTACTCCACCATCAGTAATCTCCTTGATGACATAGGGCCCCATCCAATGCATCCAAAATTTTCTTGGAAATTTATCAAACTTGCTGTCATATGATAACACTAAATCATTTACCTTGAAGGTGTGTAGTTTGGTGTGCCGATCATGCCATGCCTTTTCGCGCTTCTTTTGAACTTACTGATGGAATCCATCCAAGAACCTATCTTCTTCCAATTCTATTAGCTGCATGAGCCTTCCTTCCAGGGATCCGCAATATGCCATTCTTGTGAATGCCTCTGTGCGTAGACTAGGTACAATGTATTCCATCAACATAACAAGTTCTACGCCATAAACCAGTCTGAACGATATCTGTCCAGTTAGCTTCTTACAAGTCGTTCTCTAAGCCCATAGCACCTCAAGTACGCGCACATCCCGGTAATTCCTTTGTGCATTGCAAACCTTTGTTAGTGCGCTCTACAATATTTTATTAAATTATTTTATCATCCCAATAGCCTACAGGTGATATGACATACTCTTCTAATGGTAAACATGAAATTCCTCCATCAATGTGCTGATTGTTTCATTATGAAAATGTGTACCTTGGTCGCTCATTAAAATTTTCGGACAAACAAACATCGTTAACACGTACTCAAATATGAATTTTGTTGATGTTGCACTTGTACAGTCCTTCACACGCTATGCCTCCACCCATCTGGTAAAATACTTAGTCACGATGATGATGTACCATGCACCCATCTTCTTTCCTAGAGGTTGAATTGGTCCTACAAAGTCAATTGCCCACTTCTTGAATGGTTGTAATGATATTTATAGATTCAGAGGTAACGCATCCCTCCACGATGGTCTTCTAGTCCTTTGGCATGCATTGCATGCCCTACAATACGTTTTGGAATCCTTATGTAGGGTCAGCCACCACAACCAAACGCGTAAAATCTTCTACGCTATTGATTTTCCTGCATAATCTCCTCCTGCAGCTCCTCCATGAGCCTCAATGAGGATGTTGTTCCATTCAAACTCTCGCACATAACATCACAGTATTTCATCTGATCCCATTTTATACAAATTCCCTCCAATGACAGAAAGTCGCGCGCACCACCAATTCCTTCTTTTGTTGGCTAGGATATCCTTCTGGAGCCATTCCCATCGTCACGAAGTGTATAATATATTCAAAGTGATTGTCCATGATGCACACCACAAAGAGTTGCACGTTAGGTAGTCCTTCCTCCAAATTAGTAGGCTCTTCTCTGGTTTCAATGCGTGACAAATGATTTGGTCCTACATTCAAGTGTCCTAGTTTCACAATAACTTCAAAATCATACTCCTGGAACAACAAAAACCACCTATATATCTCCCCTGCCAACACAGGCTTTTTGACCAGGTATTTCAATGCAGAATGGTCTGTGTAAATCTTAAAGTGTCCTCCCAACAAATAGTGCCTGAACTTCTAGAGCGCATACACCATAACTAGTCCCTCGCACTCTGTCATTGAATAATTCTTCTAATATTTGGACAACTTCCTACTTGTGAATGCTATAGGATGATCCATTTCTTCCTCACCGACTTGTGTTAGTACTTCTCCCAACGTAATACATGACACGTCCAAATGCACATGAAATTCCTTCTTCCAATCCAGGAAGACTAGGATCGACGCGATGACCATTTTCTCCTTTAGCACATCCAAGCTCTGTTGACATTCTTCATTGCAGCAGAATGTAGCATCCATTTTTAATAGTTTCTTCATTGGTGCGGTAACTTGGGCATAGTTTTTGATAAAATTTCTATAGTACCCTATATGCCCTAACAATGTGCACAACTATTTCACACTTCTCAGTGCCTCCAAATTGATTATAACTGTGATCTTTGTAGGGTCTACCATCAAGCCTTTTCTGCATACCACGTGACCTAGCAAGATCCCAAAAGGGACACAAAATAAAAATTTCCTTAGATTGAGTGTAATCTGGTACCTCTAGCATGTAACCAACATCAAGTGAAGACTTGCTACATGGCGCTTTACCAGTTCAAACACTATCCAATCATCAAAGTATACCTCCAGAAATTTGTGAATGAAATCTCTGAATGTTGCGATGACTATGCATGAGAAGATTGTTTGTGCGTTCTTCAGCCCAAAAGGCATCACAGTATACTGGAAGCTTCCCCATTTAGTCGTGAAGGTTGTCTTACATCTATCCTCTAGTACAATCTTAATCTGGGGGTACCCTGAGAATCCATCCGTGAACGAATATGCCTCCCATCATCCTACATTATCCAAGAGCTCGTCAGTGAATGGAGTTGGAAATGGATCATGTACATAGGTGTCATTCAACTTCTTGAGGTCTACGCATATCCTTATTTCATCCTTTTTCTTCTTTTCCTGAACCACTATTGGACTCACCCAATCAGATTCTTCGACCAGCTCAATAATCCCTGCAACCAACATTTTATCCAACTCTAAGCACACCTTCTCTTTATACTTGGGGTTGAGGCGATAAGGCCTTTGCTTAATTGGCTTCACGTCTAGTTTCAATGTGATCTTCATGGCTCCTAGGTCCCCTATTATCCATTACAAATCTTAGAACTTCGTAGGGAACAAGTCCTGATACCCATGAGCAATTCAACGACCTTATCTCTTGTTGCATCATCCCAGTAGTCCCCAAATTTTGAAAATTTGAGCTCTTCTTCTGTCCCAATGTTCACTTGTCTCGTTTTTAGTGGCATGGTGAAGTTTGGATTCTTTAGTTACTTTCCTTCAACCTCACTGTGATCTTCATCGTCTGGAATATTAATCTTCCTTGGATCTTTGTCTTCTTCTTCTGCTGTCACATTGTAGCACTCTAGCGTGTGGCTCATCTCGGTAGTCCAATCAGGTTGAATCAAATCGATAAAATCCTACGGTATCCTAAAGATTGTTTCCTTGACCTCTTGAAATGCCTCATCAATACATTGAATTCCATCCTCAAAGTTGAATGTCATAAGAAATCCTTGGCGCAAAAAATCCCATTCTTCACTACCATGGCAGAGCTTTGTCTCCAAGTACCAATTCATTGGTATAACATCCAAGGTAGGACAAAACAGATGTACCCACTTTGGTTGAGGCTTTGCTCCATAAAATTCATTCCATTTGGCCAAATAGTCGCACGAGTCATTCCTCCCATCATATTTTTCTGTTAGCCGCACTTGTGTGTGACCAAACCGCACTCTCATCATCTTTCTGTACACGTGCCAATCATCAAAATTGTCCTTGTGCATGCCCCACCATCTCACAGGCATAAGGCACAACACCCAATCCAGGGACTGGAAGTGATTCTTCTCTGGAACTTCTCTCTCGAATGCATCCAAAAATTTATCAACATCGGTTAAACCATAATAGTAAGTCATATTTCTTACCTCTGACAATACACAACGCAATGACTTGGTCATCATATTACAATGCAACATAGATACTTCATGTAGTATATTCTACTAGTGCTCCAACTCTTCATATTAATTTGATGTGTAGGAACTTTTGCTATCCCATGCAATATACCCATCCATTTTCAGATTCACCCAATCCCGATATCGCATTGTTATCTTGTAAATATGGTCCAAATTGTCATCACTTCCATAATCGCGGACTAGTTCAGTATAGTGTGGTCCTTGTGTAGGGTCCAGGGGCACCACTATGCGGAGTGATTTATTCTCAAATGTCATCTTCCACTTATTCAATTTGATTACCACATCCATGTCAGTGGCCCAATCAATCCCAAGGAGTGCAAGGTAGGGGTTACTTTCGTCCACAATCTCTATTACTTCAAAATCAACTAATGTGCTTGTGCCCTCAATATCAACCGTTACCCTCTCCAGTCTCCCCATGGGGATGATTTTCTGCTAATTTTCCATTCTTAACTGAATCAGAGACCATTGTAGTGTAGTGTGCCCATCCTCTGCCATGTGTGTTTCAAAAAAACATTCACGCCCAACCCCAGATCTAGAATAACTTGATCCATCTCATATTCTCCTATCTACGCAGTGAGCCCCATCTCACACCCCATTCTCATCTTATGCCTACCAATCTTCCTAACTATGCATAGTATGTCAGTAGCATTTTCCTTCCCAATGCATCTATTGATCAGTTCCTGCAGTCCCTTCATAGCCTTGCTATCATACAACAACTTCATACAAGTCTCTAACAAAGTAGTAATCATGGAAGGGTCCATTTCTTTAGCCGACTTCTCCTGACTTCCTGAGGTAGAGGCTTCAACAAAGATTTTATTTGCTTCCATAAACAATTCTCTTGTGTGTTCTAGATCAAATCCAACCTCTTTTTCTAGCACTTTGCAGACCCACTCACCTTCTTTAGGCTACTTCCCCTTATCTTCACCAGTCGTCATTCCACTTCGTAGCACAATATTTACCTTAGGATCTTCCTCACGAAGCTCAGCCCTCATCATCTATAGGTTATGAGTCGGTTATTGAGGTTGCGCCCCCTTTTCGAGTATCTTAGCTAATAATATAGGACAATCCTCCATCATATGGTCAAACTACGTACAATATCGGCATGACAGATGCATTGGATTCGAGCAGTCTCGCATGTAGTGTCCTGGTGCTCGACAATTATAATAGATGACCTGTCTCTGACCTTGACTAGTTCCCCCTCCACCTGGACCTCATCCGCGCCCCTAATATTTGCCTTGCGCTCCATGAGCGCCTTGGTCTAGAGACCAAGTTTCTGCCTGCACCCTATATGCAAGCGTCTTATCCATCATTAATTTGTAACTACGTCAATTACGCTGATCATGATGCACTAATTGAAAGAAGTTGCAAAAGAGATGTTGTGGTTTCTATACAAATATCTGTAGCAAATGGAAATTGTTTGTCATATGTTTTCCAACTACCTGACAGATAACACACCATAGCGCAGGCCCTATGCTTGGACCTACTGGAGCTTCCGGCCTTAGAGGCATTGGCCCCCCTGCTGCAACATAATTCATGAAGACTGTACAATGATATCTGTCATGCCCCTAGATTTTTCATTTCAGGCATCAAACTTCTTCGTGCACCTTTGGCTGAACTATTCTATCGTTCTTTAGACTCTGCATTTCTAGGAAAAGGTTCTGTAATTGCGCACGAATATGCTAAACCACCATATTATCATATTCCATCGGTGTTTCATGTAATCTCATCACAATTTGCAGAGATTTTGCCTGTGTCCCAATATTTGTTGTGATAGCGCAACCCTTAGATGAGGTAGAAGTGAAGCCAAAAACCATTCGTGGTGCTTCCCATCTATCATATTCATGTTAGCTTTTAAGATCTTGCATTTCAATCTCTGATCCAACTCCCAAGGTGTCTCAGTAGGCCTCATCGTGATTTCCTTGAATCCAACGATTGATTGCGCTTCATACATAGGTTTGTTGAGTTCCTTATTCAGCACGGTCTAGATATCTGCCAATGCATACACCAGGTTATCAGTGTAGTACTTAATGTACCATGTTAGCATGAAATTCTGCAAAGCACTAATGAACATTGCTTTCTTCATTTGATCATTCGTGATACCTTGATCATCCCATACAACCTTCGCGATGAACCAAAACTAGTCCAGATCCTCATTTCCCAAACCCTTGAACATAGGTAGCTTTACTAAGTTCACCATATTGAATGGCGATAGAGGTGGTGGTGGTTTACATGAAGGCATATGTGGCAGAGGAGAAGATGGAGGCGGTGTGGGTGGATGGGGTATTCATGCAAACCCTTGTTTTATCAACTAAATAGTGCTCTGCGGAGAATCCCATGCTGCCTCCTCGTCATCACTCAGAGGAGGTTCAATTAGCGGGCTATATTTAGGGCCCGTTTTCCCTTGGTTCCTGAATTTCCTTCTACTTCGTGTAGCCACAAACATCAAGGTATCTGCATAACCTGCTGACACGAGAGCATCTTAATCCAAGTATTTAAATAATTTAAATACCTACCTCGTGGCCCCTTGAAGAAGCGGTGCTCTGCTTCATTATAACTGACCGAGGTAACAACAATGAACTCTGTCATGAACTCCTCTATGATATGGTCAAGCCAATGATCGACATCACGTGCGATCTTATCTTCGGAGCTTCTAACCTTTTCACTAACTATGGGGTACAAACTATTGGACCGTCAAGCCTCCACATTCCTTGGTCGTCTGCCAATTTCACAATCCACTCATACAACTGGACCTGGGAAGGAGTAGAAGAAGATTTTGTGTATCTGTGTACAGATATTTGTCCAACCACTATTATTTCTTCAATCGTGGATTCCTATTCTCTTGCATCATGAATTCATGCATCTTTCTATCCAACCAGTCTTCAATCTCCTTCTTAGTTGGATTCCAGTGATGTGACATCACACATCTCGTTGTGTAGATCCCAATCCTAGCAACGAAACCATTTGTTGGCTTGATGGGCCCTGACCCAAGTTCAGTGTTAATAGCCAAGAAAATCCCTACACTACTGGCCCTTTCGGCATCAATCCGTGAAGCGTGGACTAAAGTCTCACCCAAAGCATTATGGGGGGATGTAGGAACCAAGTTTCCACACCCTGAGATGGTTGTGATGTCATTTTATACCCTAACTCTTCCTTCATGCAGATCGATAAGCCTTTTAGGGCATATCAATGTACTTCTCTTATTCTACTTTGAAACCTCTACGAAGGTCTATGATCATCCTTCGCAGACCTTAAATATGCAATTCAGACATTTACACACCTTTGTAATTACTCTTACTTCTGTGTCTACCCAGATTAGCTTAAGTATTGGTTAACTTCAACATGCATTATGATTATCTTCACATAAACATATGTTCTTACTTGTGTTCATATGACAAACTAAAACACAGATTTGTGCATCAATACAACTTAAATCGCAAACCCATTATTCAACATAATATAACCACATACATTTATAACAGAAGTAAAATAGCTCATACACAAATATCTCCACAGTAACTCTCTTTATTGATGGTTCATATTTTGAGTGCAAAATCTAACTTCCCTTCACACATAGTTGCAGGGGTCTGCACACTCAGTTGTAGACTTCTACCTTAGGCCTCTGCGCACTCAACTGCAAAGCCTTTTCCTATGCGAATACTCTTCGCTCTTAGCCCTCACAGGCCCATTACATCAACCAGTTGCCCAAAACTTACTAAGAATTGAACATCCTTAGACTCTTTTAAGACTCCCTTTTTATACATTCCTATGGTCGCGAACCAAGGGTGGATCTCATAAAGTTGACACAAGCTACCTAAAATAAGGGTGGGAACCCTTCTTGACTATTTACATATTCACTCTCCGCGACCACAAAATGTAGATACTTTATATTATTTATACAAAACTTGGGCCTTTAGCCCCAAAAATTGGGCTTTTAACCCCAAAATTGACCATTAGGGACTCATTCCCAACACAAACATAGAGGCGTGATCCTCTCTAATTAGCTACAATCACTCACCTTTAGGAACACGTAGCTTATCCAACCTATAGAGTAACCCATTCTAGAGATGGTAGGCAATTATATTGTTGCCATCGTGCACATGACTCTGATTGTGAAATTTTGACACACCTCCTTGAAGTCCTCATTCCTTTGAATATGCCTCTTTCTATGCATCATGGGTGAATGTATCCATGTGCATATGAGTCCCCAACATTATGATAGTTGATGTGGGTGGCCTTGAAATTATTTTTACCAACTTGTTTGTGCTTCCCGTATTATACTTGATCACCAAATGAAACTATTGTAAAACCCAAATCCACTTTTAATGACTAGTTTGTTGTAGCTTACTCTACGATTGAAAGTACTGTAACGACTTGTGATCTTTGTGGATTACTATCTCCTTTCCCATTAAATAGTACTTCCAATTCTTCATAGCTTGTACCATGTCATAGGTAGGGTAGTTAAGAACTACCCCATGAAATACTTAAAAATACTAGCATACAAGCCTTCCTCCCTACATCAAGAAAACTCCCATCTATCTCCACTCACATATTATTTAGATCCTTGAAAGCCTTATGCTTGCATTTTTCCCACTGGAAACTCTTTCCACTTGATGTTATGGTGTGGAGTTGTGCTGCTGCAGCTGAAAATGAGGCTATGAATTTCCTTAGGTATTGTGTGGCCCAAATGAAACTCTTAACCTGAAAACATTAGTAGGAACTTTCCATTTCATGATGGCCTCCATATTGGAAGGATCTATCTTCAACTCTTCTCCACCAACCACATACCCCAGATACATCAAAGGCTGCTACGCAAACTTGCCCTTCTTGAGCTTTTCTAGTATTTGGTGCTTCTTCAATGTTTCCAACACCCACGTCAAATGTCAAATTTTCTCCTCCTAGGTAGCACAATATACCAATACATCATCCAAATAAATAATAAAAAATGAATCTATAAAATGGCACAATACATCATTCATTAATATCATAAATGTAGCTAGTGTATTACATTGGCAAAATGGTAGGATTAACCACTCATACAAACCTTACTTGGTTTTGAAGGAAATCGTCCCAGTATCTTCTTCTTTGACTCAACCCTAGTGATATCCAGACTTCATGGCCAAGTTGGTGAAGTATTTTTCTTGCTACAAATGATCCAACAAATCATTTATCCTGGGCAGGGGGTATATATTCTTCAGTGTGATTTTTTCAAAGCCTTGTAATCTATACACATTCACAAAGTCACATCCTTCTTTGGCACAATGATGATGGGTGAACCACATGCTGATGCAATCAATTGAATGACATCCTCTTCCAAGAATTGTTGCAATTGTTTCTTCACTTCACTTGCTTCTACAACTAACTACCTATACAACCCAATATTTGGCAATGGGAAGTTCAACAGTAGATGGATCTCATGCTCCATTTCTCTCTCAGGTGGTAACCTTTTAGGCTCTAAGAAAACATCCTTGTATGTCTGTAACAACTCCTCTAATTATTGTTTCTATTTCTTAGTACACCCCTCCAGGGATTCCTTGCCTCTTATTAATTCCTCCACATATGTAATTTGTCTTAAAAAAAATAAAACATATTTCTTGCTAGAACTGATCAATTTCTTGGCTTGGTTGGCACTTGTTGGTTAAATTTTTGACTTTCCTTTGTGCGTGTTGATAATGAATGATTTTCCATGCTTGATGAGTCGACATTGGTTGTATATTTTTGGGATGGGGTCCCCAGGGGTAGAATTGAGTTAACCTAGTCATTTTTGTAAATAATTTTGTAAAAGATTTAAATTCTCTGTGAAATGTGGACGTAGAGCATGCAGATATGCAGGAGTCAAAGGGGTCTTAGAACCTTGTCTTTGGCTAGTTATGAAGACTCATCCATGAGCCGGGGACCATGGTATTGTATTAGGAAAGATATAAATAGTTGATTCTTAGTGAGTTTTAGAGATAAATTTGGATAGTGATTTGGGCACATGAAGATATTTTGTTGTCTTGAGCAAGAGTTAAGGCAGGAAGGATTTTCTTGCTGCACTTAGGTAGAGGAAGGGGAGGCTCCTACAATTGAGTGCACATGAGGCCTGGGTAGAGTCTAAAGCTAAGTGTGTGGACCCTTGCAACTATGTGCGTAGGGCAGAGAGTATGTAATTTGTGAATGAAAGATCAATAAATACAACTTTTGGAAGAATTACTACATATTTCTGTTAAATCAGTTTGTGTTATCTTTGACTAATTGAATGACACATTTTATTAAATAATGATTGAATGCTACGCGAAGTCACTGAATCTATCTTAATAATGTATGAAATAAATTCTTAGCCACTTCTGTGAAGTTACAGGCTACTTCTTCTATGCTTTCTAAAGAATTAAGTAGATCTACACGAACTATGATCTAGGGTTCCTTGTTGATGTGCGAAAGTAGGTAAATAGAATGTTGAAGGTCTGCAAAGACTAATCGTGGACCTTTGCGAAGGTATGAAGGTAGCTTTAAACTAGTTACAGTAATGGGGCCTAGAAGTCTATTGATCTGCACAGAGGAGGATCTAAGGCACTGGAAGACACACTATTCTCTGGATGCAGAAAATTGGTTCTTGCATCCCCCAATACTACTATGCAAGAGATTGCAACCTGTGCTATGTGGTTTGTTTCTGAAAGGGCCAATAGTGTAGGGTTTTGTTGGTTAGTGCAACTCAATCTAAACCTAGTTTAGGACTCCCTCAGCCAACAAATGGTTCTGTTTCCGGGACCAGGATTTTATTAGAGAGATATGTGATGTTGCATCATTGGAATCTAACTAAGAAAGAGATTGAAAAGTGGATAGATCAAAAGATTCACAAATTTGCAGCTCAAAAAAATAGGAATCTTCACCTGTCAAAGGAGGATTGGTTGAATAGGTATCTGTATACAGAGGTACATGAAATTTTATTTAACACTTTTACAATTGAATCATATAAGTGGTTAGCTAAATTGGCAAACAGTCAAGGAAGTTGGAAGCTCGACAGTCCTATAGTGTGGATGCCAGAATTGGTGCAAAGACTATAGACATTCGATAACAAGATCGCACATGTTGTCGATCACTGGCATGATCAAATTATGGGAGGTTTTTTTTTTGAATTTTCAGTAGACACGTCAGTTAGCTATAGGGATGCTGAATAAAAATTCTTCAAAGGGTTGTGAGGTAAGTATGTCGGGTCATTGAATACTTGGATTAAGACATTATTGTGTGAAAAGAGGATAATGAAATTACCTTGATGTTTAGAGCTATGCAAAGTGGAAGATTCGTTAGAAGTTGTGAAGAATTAGGACTAGAGTATATCCCATCGATCAAACCTCCTTCAAGTGATGATGAAGGGGTGGTGCGGACTACGGAGTGAAGTGTTGTTTAGCTAATAACTCAGAGTATTCCTAGAACACATCATCCATCCACTCCACCTCTGATCCAAATTGGATCCATGAAGAATAACAAAGCACCATGATTGTATCAAATTAGGACAAAAACTTCGAATTCAAGAGGATAAAGCGATTAGGAAGACCTCTGAATAGTGGTAGTTGGCAGCCAGCTTGGAATGATGAGGACCTTGGTCAAAGCGGCTGACCGAGGCCCATGGAGACCGTGCAAGAGGTGAAAATGGCCATTGGAAAGCCTGGATTAGGAAATAGAGGGCATTTCTGATGTGCGATTAGTGCTATCGCTGGGCAAAACCCTTCGAGAAGGAAAGCCCTGAAGTGCTCAATTGCATGGAAGCTGGGAAAACCATGGGGAAAGCGCTAAAGGCTAAAGGCGGGACCCGCACTCCAAAACCGACAGAATATCTGGGGCACCCTTAGGTGGTAAGCGGATTTGGAGAAAAATGAGCGATTCCACTCAGCGCCCAAGGCGTGGCAAGTGGAGGAGAGAGAAAACCGCCGCTCATCACACGCTAACAGTCGAGCAAGTCAACCATGTGAAATGAGTGAATAATGTTAGATCTGGGGGCTCCGGATCTAATGGTTGAGATCGCGCCCGATGGAGAAACAGAATTTGACAGGGGATTAAGGCACGATACATAAGGATTTGAGGTCCGATTTGACCGCTAAGATGGCAGATGACTCATTCCACAGTGTAACTGGAAAATCAAACTGACGAGGAAGATCTGGCGCAGATCGCGAGAGGACAAGTGGCCACTCCCTGTGAGCTGTTGATGATGACACAGAGACAGGGAATTCCAAGTGAACAACAGTAGGTGATTCGATGGAGGCGGAAGGGGAAGCGAGCAGTCATGAGATTGATTGGCTTTAAAGCCATGAATGGACAAAACAGAACACAAGGAGAACAGAGAGAAGAAGACGAAGACAGAGAAAAGAAGAGACAGTGAAGCAAAGAGTAGAAAAGACAGAGAGCTGAGCTGACCTACAACATAAGGTAGCATCGAGAAATCCCTAAGAGGGACTGTCGGGAATTGAGCACCACACTAGGTTCCTTCCATTAAAAACCAGTGAGGTCAAGACTTGGAAAGGAAAATAGTACATGCACTCTAGTGGCTTGGGGAATCCAAGAACCACCCTGTCAAGCAATTCTATTTCAGGAGACTCAGTTTGAGCTCCTCATTGTAATTCTCTAGTTTGGTGGGAAGGCAAGGCCCAAGCTGACGTGAAGAGACATGGTAAGACTATCTCTGTCTAGAGTGAATTTGTTTCTACAATCAAAAAGCAGTTCTATCCATTGGCCTACATGTAACAAGCCATGATGAGTTGGCAAACTCTTCGATAGTTGAAAGGGAAAAGTGTGCAAGGGTACACTCAAGAATTTAGGAAGAGAGCATTGATTCTAGCAATCTCACTAGACTCACCAGAGACTCTGTTGAAGTACATTGGTGGTCTACATAGCTACATGAGGCATACCATCCTCATGTTTAATCCCACTAGTATAGATGAGGTATTTGTACAAGCTACTCATATAGAGGCTAGAGGAAAGAATGGAAATCCAGAAGATTTGGGGTTAGACTCGAGAGATGAGACAACCATTGCAGCCATGGGTATAAAAGGTAAGAATTCTGAAGCATCTACTAGTAATTCTGCTCAATCTATTATTGATGAAGAAAATGAGAGAAAAAGGCATGATCTTTTCCATATTCGAATTGTTTCCAAACGTAAAAAGATTGATACTTTGTTTGATAGTGGCTCACAAGTAAATGTACTCTCTGAAGCAATTGTAAAGAAGTTGGGATTAGTAACTACACCTCACAAGAAACCATACCCATTAGGATGGTTGAATGATAAAGCACAACTAAAGTGACTAGACAGTGCAAACTCAAGTTTTCTTTTGGGTCATCATTTGTAGATGAGGTTGAGTTAGACATAATTCCTTTGGATATATGTGGAATTGTTTTAGGAATTCCTTACTTGTATGACAGAAAAGCTATTTTCTATAGAGCTGAGAACAAGTATCTACTTGTTAAAGATGGAATCGAATATTTTGTAAGAGCTCATAAGCTCAATAATAATTATACTCTCATAAACTCAGGGAAGATGAAATGAATGATAAATTCATGTAAACAATTCTTACTGATGGTTTTAAAGGAAAAGAAACTTCATAAAACCAATGTATTTGAGGGCTATAATATTAAACAACAAGCTGATTTAGAAAAGGTTGTTTCAGAGTATGATATCTTGTTTCAAGAACCTAAAGGTTTGCCACCCAAAAAGGAAATAGTCCATGATATTATTTTGCAGCAAGATGATCCATTGCCTAACATCGGAATGTACAGGTTGTCTGCTTTAAAGAATGCTGAAATCAAGAAGTAGGTGCAAGAGTTGCTCAAGAAAGGGTTCATCAGACCTAGCACATCACCATGTGGGTCACCAATCATTTGGTGAGAAAGAAAGATGGTCTGTGGAGAATGTGCATTGATTACCGAGCACTGAATAAGATAACAATAAAAAATCATTATCCCCTTCCTCGCATAGATGATCTCTTACATCAGTTGAAGGAAGCTGTTTATTTTTCCAAGTTGGACTTGCACAGTGGATACCATTAGGTCAGAGTTGCAGAACAAGATGCATGGAAGATTTCTTTCAAAACAAAGCACCGATTGTATGAATGGCTGGTTATGCCTTTTGGCTTAACTAATGCTCCTGCTACTTTCATGAGATTAATGAATGATGTACTTAGACCTTTTCTTGATGATTTTGTTATTGTGTATCTGGATGACATTCTGATATTTAGCAAAACATGGGAAGAACACTTAAAGCATGTTAATTAGACACTAGATGTTTTGAAAAGAGAAAAACTTTATGTTAAACTCTCAAAATGTGAATTTGGTAAAACATCTCTAAACTATTTGGGTCATATAGTAGGGGTGGTGAATTGAAAATAGATCCCTCTAAGGTGGTAGTCATTGTAAATTGTCCTAAACCCAAGTCTGCTGCAGAAGTGAGAAGCTTCTTAGGGGTAGCACAATATTGGAGAAAGTTTATTTCTAACTTTTCCTCAATTGAATCTCCCTTACATGCTTTGATAGGATTGAACAAGGTGTTTCAGTGGGGAGTAAAACATCAGAAAGCCTTCGACACCTTGAAAGAAAAGACTAGTGCAGCACCTGTACTAGCACTGCATGATCTTCAAAGACCATTTGAGTTCCAAACATATGCCAGTGACTATGCCATGGGAGCAGTGTTAACACAACATGGTAAATCCATATGTTATCATTCTGAGACATTTAATTCTGTAGTAGTTAACTATCCTACATATGATAAAGAATTGTATGCATTAGTACAGAGTGTGAAAAAGTGGAAACATTACTTAATGGGCAAAGAGACAGTAATACATACTGATCATCAACCACTTCAATATCTACACTCCCAAACTATCAAGACACTGCAGATGGATGGGTTTTCTACAATAGTTTCATTTATTCATCAGATATAAAAAGGGCATACATAATAAAGTTGCATACATGTTATCTAGACCTATTATAAATGCATCTACTATACTTAAGCATAATTCTATGTTACATGAAAGCTACATTGAACAATATGATCAAGATATAGACTTTAAAGATGTATATGCAACTTTAAGTCAAGGAAAACGAGTAGAAGAATTGGATTATCATGTAAAGGACCGACTCTTATACCATTGTGGGAAGTTATGCGTTCCACAAACTGAAAGAGTAAAGATAATTCGAGAAGCACACACTTCTCTAATATCAGGTCACTTTGGGGTAAGTAAAACAGTTGCACAGCTGCAAAGATTTTGTTATTCGCCAAAAATGAAGGAGACAATTTCTAGATATGTAAGAGGGTGTACTATGTGTGCTAAATGCAAGCCCATCAACAGAAAACTAGGCTTGTACACTCCATTACCAGTTCCTTCTCACCCTTGGGAAAGTATTTCCATGGATTTTGTTGGAGGACTGCCTAAATCTAGGAAAGGTCATGATTATCTGTATGTTTTTGTGGATAGGTTTAGCAAAATGTGTATTTTGATACCCTATAATAAACAGATTATAGCTGAAGAAACTACAAAATTGTTCTTTGAACATGTATGGGTTAATTTTGGATTACCCACTTCCATTGTATCTGATCGAGATACTCGATTTGTGGGGAATTTTTGGTCAAGTCTATGGGAACTGATGGACACCATTGAAGAAAAGCACAACTTTTCATCCACAAATTAATGGCTAGATAGAAGTAGTAAACAAGACAGTGATCCAGTTACTTAGAGGATATTGCAGCAAACATCCTAAGCTTTGGGATGAACATTTATGTTATGTGTAGCATGCTTACAATAGAGCAAAACATTCTTCTACATAGAGATCTCCTTTTGAGACCTGTTTTGGTTTCACACCAAGGTATCCTTTGGATTTTGTCTTTGGTAAAGATACCACAGTTGAGGGACACAGTGATGTGGATAGGTCAACTAGGTTCATTGAACAAATCCAAGAGATCCACCCGTAGTACAGGAACAACTGGAAAAGAGCCAAGCCAAATACAAGGCAAGGCATGACAAGCATCAGATGGAGCATAGTTTTCAAGTTGGTGACCAAGTCTATCTGTACATCAGCAAGGATAGGATGCAAGGTGAAGGTAAAAAGCTAAAGCCTATCAGGTATGGACCTTTCCAAATGCTTGAGAAGATTGGTGAAAATGTTTTTCACCTTGATCTACCAGCTTATATGCACATCTACTCGGTTGTAAATGCATATTTCTTGAGATTGCTTGAACCTTCACTGATTGAGGATCCCAAAGAGCAGAGTCAGTTGCCTTTTAATGATGACCTGCTACCTGAATATCTTAATGAATTGTAGGAGGACACAGTTCTGGACAGGAAGGTGAGGACAAAACGTATAGGAGATGTTGAATACCTCATAATTGGGCTCAAAGGTTCAAAGCCAAGTAGTGTAAAGTGGATAGAGAATGGACAAGTGAGACAATTGTACCCTCACTTAGTCGATGCTTGAAAACCAACTTTTGGTGGTCCAAAAGCTTTTTCAGTGGGAAGGGCGTGATCCAAATTAGATCCATGAAGAATAATCAAAGCACCATGACTGTATCAAATCAGGACAAAAACTTCAAATTCAAGGGCACAAAGTGATCAGGAAGACCTCTGAACAGTGGCAGTTGGCAGCCAGTGAGGAACGACAAGGACCTTGGTCAAAGCGCATTGACCAAGGCCCATGGAGACTATGTAGGAGGAAAAACTGGCCATTGGGAAGCACGGATTAGGAAATAGAGGGCATCGCTTGGCAAAACCCCTCGAGAAGGAAAGCCCTGAAGCACTTGGTCGCATGGAAGCCAGGAAAACCATGGGGAAAGTGCTAAAGGCTAAAGGAGGGACCCGCACTCTAAAACCGATAGTATATCAGGGGCACCCTTGGGTGGTAAGCAGATTTGGATAAAAATGAGTGATTCCACTTAGCGCCCGACACGTGGCAGGTGGAGGAGAGAGAAAACCACCGCTCATCACGTGCTAACGGTCAAGCAAGTCAATCGTGTGAAATGAGCGAACAATGTTGGATCTGGGGCTCCAGATCTAATGGCTGAGATCGTGCCCAATGGAGAAACTAGATTTGAAAAGGGATTAGGCCATGATATTTAAGGATTTGTGGTCAAATTTGACCACTAAGATGGCAGATGACTCATTCCATAGTGTAACTAGAAAACTGAACCGACAAGGAAGAGCTGGCGCAGTTTGTGAGAGGAAAAGTGGCCACTCCTTTTGAGCCATTGATGATGATGCAGAGATAGGGAATTCCAAGTGAACAACAGCAGGAAAATCGATGGAGGTGGAAGGGGAATCGAGCAGTCATGAGATCGATTGGATTTAAAGCCATGAACAGATAGAACAAAACACAATGAGAACGGAATGAAGAAGATGAAGACATAGAAAAGAAGAGACAGTGAAGCAAAGAGTAGAAGAGACAGAGAGTGGAGCTGACCTGCAACATAAGGCAGCATCAAGCAATCCCTGAGAGGGACTGTCAGGAATTGAGCACCACACTAGGCTCCTTCCATTAAAGACTAGCGAGGTCAAGACTTGGAAAGGAAAAGAGTCTGTGCACTCTAGTGGCTTGGGGAATCAAAGAACCATCTTACCAAGCAGTTCTGTTTCAGGAGACTCAGTTTGAGCTCCTCATTGTAATTCTCTTCTTTAAAGAAACAATAAAAGAAGGTCACCACTGAGAGTTGGACCGGAGTCGTTGCCCTGGAGGATAGGGTGAACTCCTTATTAATTTTTGTGTTCTGATGTTTGCTCACTGTGTTTCTCTTGTTGTTTTCCATTTTCTAGTGTCTGTGTATTTTGCAATCTGATTGATTCATTTCCTAAAATAACATGGACACACACTAGCACATGAGTCTGTAATACCTTCATTCATAAATTAATTAAATGAGGTCACTCAAGAGTGAGTTTTAGATCAAGCTCCACCTCCACCTCCACTGCATACACCTTCACTCACACGTCCACCTCCACTGCCACTCTTCAACATAGCATATGCAAGGAAGATGTCGATCTTCAAGGACATAGGAAGTGAATATGCAGAGAAGTTCTGGTTTGTTGTGAACATTGTATGGACAATGAAACAATTCACTGATGATAATATAAAGAAGATGCAGTTGGCTACTGCCTTGGAGTATCACACGCTAACCTTTTACATTAAGTATTGTGTTGACAATCCTCACGCACCATTGGCAGAGACTAAGACAACTTTGAACAAAGAGTTTACTAAGCCTAAATATGAGGTGCAGTCAGTTATTGAATTTAAGGAGATCCTAATGAGAGTCGAGGAGACACATTGGGGCTTTGATTACAGGTTGAAGTGCCAGATCAGACAAGATAACATGAAAATCTCAGATAGCCAGCATCACGACTAGTTTATTGCATCGATTTTGCCACATTTAAGAATTTCTTTGTCACAATAGAAGATATCAATAGAGGCAGAAGCCTTGGAGTTCACGATGAGGATGCATGCATCACTTATTTAGGCTAGAAACCTAGAGGTGCAATAGATCCACTCACAGTTAGCGAGCCTACACCTATAATTACAGAGTTTCAAGAAAGAAAAGGAGACTAAGCCAAAAGTGCACATAGAGGTTTGGTGCTTGAAGTGCAAGGGCCATAGGCATGATAAAGATAATTGTCCAGTATACGTGAACTATCCTATAAGTGGAGGGCCAGCCCCCTGAAGCCAAAATCCCCGGCTGGGAAAAGCATAGGAGCTATTCTATGGTGAGCCATTTGTTAAGTCACTAGGAAGCATGTGACGAATAACTGCCACTTACTTCAAAATTTCATTCTGACACCCTACTAGTTGTTCTGTAATTTCTGTAAATCTGTGGGCCATGATGAGCGTAATGTCGAAGCTATGGGCTGATGATGAAAAGAACCCTTACTTACCATATGAAGATAGAAACTTGTCCTCCAGATTAAGGCACACGAGGAGCACGTGGTGGTTTTCAAAGCCGAGGACGAGAAGGAGTACTTGGTAGAGGTCGTTGTCAGATTATCTGCTACAATTGCAGATAGCCGGGGCACTTCACATGAGATTTCTTGAATCCTACACACCCTTTGTGTGAATACTATAGAAAATATGACCATTCCATAGAAGAATGTTTGGTGCTAACAACTAAAATACAAGAGAAGAAAACACAACCTATGCAAAACTTACAAATGATGAGGGCTGAGCCCCACGAGGAGGATCAAATGATTAATATTGTACTAAGAAGTGGTATGACGACTAGTGTAGACAAAGTAAAGTATCCTGAAGAAGACGGATGAGTCCACAAATATCTTGAGAAAGATGCTGCCATTAAACTTAATCACGCTAAGGAAACATTCATGGAAGCAAAGAAGAGCTTCGCTGAGGCCTCCCCCTCAGGAAGCTAGGAAAAGACACCAGAAACCAGTACGACACAAGAAGTTGACCCTTCCATACTCACTACATTTTTGGAGACCTGTATGAAGTTACTGCACGACAGGAAGGCTATGAAAGGATTGTAGGACTTAATAGACAAGTGCACCAATACGGAAAAGACTCCCTCTGAGCAACACATGGTTAGAAAGATCAGTAAGAATAAGGCATGAAAAGGACATAAGATGCGCTAACACTACAGATAGGCGATTATGAAATGAACCAGGTCATTTTGGATCTTGGGTTCGATGCGAATGTTCTACAGAAACAAACATGGGAGAGAATGGGGAGACCTGCGTTGTAGTGGTCTCCAATTCAACTCAATATTGCAAATCAACAAAAATTCATCCTCATGGGATGATTATATGGTGTAACAGTTGATATTGAAGGTGCGAGTGCATTAGCAGATTTTGAAGTTACAGAAGTTTTTGATGACAGTAATCCCTACCCTGCACTCCTAGGAATCAACTAGGCTATTGATATGAATGGGGTCATTAATTTGAAGAAGAGGATAATTTCGTTTGAAATAAATTTGGTAAGGTTTATAATGCCACTGGATCCTACAGAAGGGACGCGCTATACTGAACCAGTCTGTGATTACGTAGAAAGTGACAATGATAACAATGCAATATCAATATTGGATCAATCCAATGGCGGATGGAAGGATCGCATGGGACTGGAAGAGTTCCTGCACTTTCGACTCAGATGAAGAATTAGAGCATTGGAAAAACTACTTACATGAAGTATCTACATTGTGATGCAATATGATGACGAAGTCACTGCACTACGTGTCATTTGAGGTAAGAAAGTTACCTTATTATGATGGTTTGACTGATGTGGATATGTTCTAGATGAATTTGAGCGTGAAGTCCCTGAAGGCCACTATTTTCAAGCATTGGAGTTGACACTACTTACTATGCCTACACGATGGTGGGGTGCACATAAGGATAGTTTGTTGGATGGTGAGATATCAGGCCAATGTTGAAGTTACAGTTTGGGAATGCTAATAGAATACAGACATAAAAGTATAATGGAAACAATGATGGACACAATCACCTGGAAAAGTGGACTAAGGTGTGGGGGATGAAACTGCAGCCAAAATGGGTACATATATTTTGTCATACCTTAGATATAATCCCCATGAACTGGTACCTCGAAACAAAGCTCCGCAATGGCACTACAGGGTGGGATGTATTGAAGAAAGGGTTCTTATTGAATTTAAGCTTTGAGGATGGGCTTGCAAGCATCGATGAAGCTTTTCAAGAAATTAAGGTGATTATCTTTAGGACATCAAAGGAACCTATGGAATGGATCCAACTTGATTGGAGCACCTAGTTGCGCCACACATTAGAATGCTATAATGTGACCATTGAAGATGAGGAAGAAGACCCGAGAAATATCAATATTTCAGAGACAAAAGGGAATCGTGAAGTAGAAGGACCGCAAGTAGAGAACCCAGACATATCCACACCTTTGAAAACAAGACAAGTAAACATTGGCACTGAAGAAGAACCAAAGTTCGCGAAGATTGGAGACTATTGGGATGATGCTACAGTTGACAAAGTTATTGAATTACTTTGTGAATACTAGGATCTCTTCCCCACTAAGTTTTTAGATTTAAAGGGTATACTTGGTGACTTGGGTGTTATGAGGATCACATTGAAGCCAGACGCGAAGCCTATCAAATAAAGGCCTTATCGCCTTAATCCAAAGCATAAGGAAAAGGTTTTCCAAAAGCTAGATAAAATGCTGGAGGCGGGAATTATAAAACATGTTGAAGAGTTTTATTGGGTGAGCCCAAGGGTAGTCCAAGAGAAGAAGCAAAAGGGTGAAATACAAATCTGCGTAGATTTGCGCAAGCATAATGATGCATGTGTTCATGATCCATTTCCAACTTCGTTTATAGATGAAGTGTTAGACAATGTCGGAGGGTAGGAGGCTTATTCCTTTACTGATGAGTTTTCCAGTTATCATAAAATTAAGATTTCTCGAGAGGATAGAAGAAAAACCATGTTCACGGCAAAGTGGGGGTGATTTTAGTACACTGTTACTCCATTTGGATTGAAGAACAGACTTGCAATATTTTCCCTTGTAGTCATAGAAGTGTTCAAAGAATTTATTCATAAATTTTTGGAAGTATATTTTGATGATCACACTGTGTTTGGATTTGTGAAGCGTCATGTCGCAAGTCTGTACCTTATGTTGGATACATGTCAACGATACCAGATAGTGCCGGATTTGAAAAAATGTATATTCTGTGTTCCTTTTGGGATCTTTCTAGGTCATGTCATATGTAAACAAGGATTGATGGTGGACCTTGAAAATATTGCAGTGATTGTGAACTTGGAGGCCCCTAGGAACATCAAGCAACTGCACACGACACTGGGACATACAGGATACTATAGAAAATTCATTAAATCTTATGATCAAATTACCATGCTCATGGAAAACTTGCTAAAGGATGCGACATTCTATTGGGATGAAGAATGTTAGCGCAACTTAGACGTGTTAAAGGAAAATATGGCAACTGTGCCAATCCTAGTATTTCCAAATTAGAAAAAGGAGTTTCATGTACATGTAGATGCTTCCCATAGCCTTCGCAAGTAGGAAGTTATCCAAGGCTAATAAAAATTATTCAGCAACAGATCACGGAGGGTTGGCCATGGTCTACGCGCTACAAAAATTCAGGCATTATCTATTACGAGAACATTTCAAGATGTATACAGATCATTCTAGTTTAAAGCACCTGGTCAACAATCTTTTATTGGGGGAAAATATTTGCAGGCAGTTGTTATTATTTCAGGAGTACGATTTTGAAGTAATTGGGAAGCTAGGGAAGTTGAATGTGGGACATGAACCTCTGTCAAGAATTGAAATAGGCAAAGAACCTAGTAATTTGGAGGAAGGATTGCCTATTGTGCAACTCTTTGCGGTACGTGTAGCTAATGACCATTTTGCCAAAATTATTCACTTATTAACTATAGGGATCACACCTTAAGGATATACAAATCAGTAGAAGAAATAATTAGTAGGTCATTGCGGGGCATTTGTACAAAATGGTGGTAGATGAAATTTTGCGGAGATATGTGCCAGATTTTGAGTGTTGTAGTATTCTCGCTAAAGCTCATGGGGGAGTGGTGGGAGGCCATTATGAGGGGAAAGAAACCACAAATAAGATTTTGTGTGCAAGATTATAGCAGCCAACATTGCACAAGGACTCCAAAGAATACTGTAAGGTGTGTGATGCATATCAAAGTACTGCCAGATCCTCGCGAAGGGGTGAACTACTGCTACATCCTCAAGTCTCTTTACAGGAATTTGAGAAATGGGAAATCAATTTTATTGGGCCAATTCAGCCACCTGGAAAGAAAACCAACATGCACTACATTATCAATGTGGTGGAATATTTTACCAAATGGGCAGAAGCATAACTGGTAAAGGATTGTATAGGGGTTACGACAGAAAAATTCTTGTTTGATCATGTATTAACATGGTTTGGATGCCCGAAATTGTTTATGAGTGACAGAGGAACACACTTTCTGAATGAAACAACTAGCACATTGATAGATGAATTCTAGGTCTACCATCAAAAGAGTATGCCATATCACCCATAGGAAAATGGGATTGTCAAATCTTTTAGCAAAATCTTGGAGAATGCATTCACAAAGGTATGTAACACGGAACAAAATGATTGGGATATGTGCGTACCTGCAGTTCTATTGACTTATAGGACAACATGTAAGAATCTGACAGGACAAATGCCATTCATATTGGTCTATGGAGTTGAAATGGTGATGCCCATGGAGTACATTGTGCCTAGCCTACGCATAGCAGCTTTGACAGATTGTTGGGTCCCTATAATACTAGTTATTACCCCATTACTATTGTAATTGTACCCCTTATGAATATTGTTGTGCCCCTATTGTCCCCATATTTTTATTACTGTGCCCCATAGAATCCCTCTATTGTTATTTTTGTGGCTTTATATTATTATTGTTAGGTCGACAAGGTTATATTGTGACTCCTTAGACTCCTATATATAGAAAGGAGGTTTTTTCATTTGAATCATCCAAGAATTGTTCATTTATGTAATGGAAAGGAGGTTTCCCCCTCGAAGATGTTGAATTCTAAGGAGTTGATCTATATTTTCTATCTTTTTGTTGAGCTGGTTTCATAACATTCGGTATCAGAGCTTGGGATTCTAAGGTTTCACTACTCCAAATAGCTCATTGTGGAATTTTCGCTATAAATTTCTTTTTACAATGTTTCAGAAGCTAAAAAAAAACCCATTTGAGAAGAAATATTGCTGAACCACGGATCCAAATTTCAGAGCTTTTAGTGCTATATTTGTGGAGATATGATCTGAGGAAGTTGGTCTTTTTGCAGACACCTGAATTACATTCCAAACAGGTGACCTGGGGAAATCATCATAACTTTCCTTTGAGAATTGGATTATAATTTCATAAGAAGGTACAAAAATAGGATGAAATTTATTTTCTTGTATATATATTTTAGAGCCAAAGGTCGAAACAGTGACTCATGGCATGTCGTACATGTTCGCTCTACTGAACTAGTCTATAATTAGGTCACTGTGGGAGATTTCGCATAAATCTTCCTTGGAGAATCCAATTTGGATCAGACTGGTGGCATTGGAAAGAGAACGTAGAGGGATACTGCAGGTCTTAATTTCAGAACTAGATGACCTGAAAGTACAGAGATACATCAGAGGCAATATCAAGCTCCTACAAAGTGAAAACAGGTAGTGTAGATTTTTTTTAAATTTTTTCTTGAGCTTGGTTTCAAAATTTATTTTGAAGGAATTCAAAGGGCATAGTAGAGCATTATTATCAGTAACTGATTCCCCAAGGAAAGAAAATGCAAACACCTAGTAAGCAACCTGAAAGCTCTAGCATGACTCATGAAGAAGTGGAAGAAATGCTACATGATATATCAAAATTACAAGACCAAGTGCAACAAATATCACTCTCACAAAAGCTAACAGAAGCTAATATAAATGGCATGGAATCTATGATAAAGGGCATGTAAGCCAAGATGGATGATTTGAAGATAGATTGAAGATGGATTTGAGGAGAGACATGGCATATTTGAGGACAGATTTGAAGACATACATGGTAGATTTGAAGACAGATTTGACAAATTTTCTACAAGAAATACTTACTAATGGTGAAAAGGTAGTAAAGGAAACACATGATGCAAACAAAAGAAATGTTAATCATGATTTCATAGACTCTAATGTGGGATCGAGACCCACCATATTCCAAAAATCGATATGAGGAAGTTTGATGGCAAGGATCCCGCAACATGGATATTACATGTCATGCGGAAAGAGTTATTTTTGCGGACAAACCTAACCTCCCTAGGAGTCTAAGACTCTCTAGTGACAAACAAGACAAACAAGAGCAATCCTTCTCTAAACATACATTATTCTATGAGAAACCAAGTGTTGTTCGATCCTACCTCAAACCAACGCTTGTTGTAGCAGTCCAGCCTTGCTGATCCAGATGAGCTCCTCCTTCACTTTAAGACCTGCATACACTAACAGTCAAACGATTACATAACACCTGAATAATCCATGAAACAAAGCATATTCAACATATAGACCAAGGAGTATATGAAACAATTCATTAACAACAAATCATTGAGAAAATGGACTTATTTGTATTAAGGAAACAAAAAAGAAACCATTACAACCTGAGCCTTGGTGTTGTGCAAGTTCCTCCCAGGGTCCAGCAAGAGTTTTCCTCTACTTTGACAAGCTCACCCACTTCCAAATGAAACAAGAAAGGATGTAATCTCTCCTCACAAGC
>APFE030267586.1:0-20059 GCA_000404065.3 Pinus taeda | reverse complement strand
GATGAACCACACTAGTTGGTTCGAAACGCGTGGACAAAGGTCTCTCTATATGTGATTTACACAGAAATACTTTTGATAACTATACCACACTAGTTGGTTCGAAAGGTGTTGTCAAAGGTCTCTCTATATGTGATTTACACCGAAATTCTTCTCATAACTATGATGGATCACAGAAGCCTCAATTCTACAAGAAATATTTGTTTCTCAACATCTTATATGCCATGAAAGAAAAATGAATAGTTAATGAGACATAGTTACATGAAAATGTAGTATATTTGTATTTTTTGTTATATATATATAGGTTTGTTTTAATTAATTATTTATTTATTTTATATTATTTTATTTGACATTATATTATATTTAATCTTTCTCTTTACAAAGTTCTCATTTAGGATAGCATACTTAGTTGGACAATGATAGTAGTAAGGAGGGAGAGGTAGAAGTTGAGGGAGGAAGTACAAACATAGGTACCAATGTAGATGAAGCTTAATAAACTTAGATAAGAGGAAACACACAGGGTATTTCATTTAGGATTTCTAAACAAGTAGACACTAGAAGACCTACCATGGCAAGCATTCATCTAATACTATGATTGTCAGTTTTTCATGGAACTAGGAATGAATACCAAAAACATGATTGGTTTGTATATGAATTTGTATGGAATTTGGAGTAGATTCTAGATGAAGGAACACATATTGCACAACTAGATATTACTTTCTAAGGTCGCACACTTGCGTGATATATTAATTTTAAAGTCATTGTGCCTTGAGGACAACCTCAAACCTTATTGGACATCAATCATGTGTTGTTAAAGGATTTATAGAAACCTAAGGGTAATAGTGAATCGGTGTGGGACTACAACCAAGGATTCAAAATTATAATGGATAATTTGATCTTTAAGATCCACAATGCGTAACATCATGATTGTTCTTTTCTAGGGCTTCTGACACATATTTGTATCCCACTAATACAAAAAAAGTTGCTTCATAGCCAAAGGCACTAGAGATTGCAATGCAACTAGAAGCTACACTGACGAGTGGAGAGAATGGTGTTGGGATGGCCCAAGTGCAGTCGTAGTTAGTTGTCTTAATGTAACAATTGCAGGGCCTCACTAAGAATAAGAAGAAGCACAAGGAAGTATGGTGTATAATTTATATGAGGGAGGGAAATCACCATAACGAGAGTTTGACATTAACATAATATGTCACTATTAGGGAAGAAAATCTATTGGGTGAAGGTAGAGGCCTCTAGTGTGAGATTTTCATCATTTGGGGACACTCGTTGGTAAACTACCCAATGCTATAGAAATACCAGAGCTCAATGAGAACTCTTTTTGTGACTTTTACAAATCAGTTGGCCATGACATACACTGTTATCATGTGTTGGACTTAATGTGAGAGGATATCTCAGACACCTATCACATTCAAGAGAGAGAGGTGAGAAAGGGGGGACCAATAGTATGCTTTAATTATGGTCATCTAGGGAACCTTATGTGGTATTGCATTGATCCTTGCACTACGTGTACATATCGCAAATTATTGGACCATGTGATAAATGATTTCCCATTATTAGTGGAAAAGTGGTGGGAGAAGAGAGGGTCAAATGTGAAAATGTTTGTTGTTGAGCCACAAGAGGATCATCCCCATATGTGCATAGTAACCAAAGGTGGGACCAGAACAGGCATGGACATGATGAAGCCCCTATAGTAGCCTCATAAGTGGGTGCAGAAATTTGTTGAACCCCCTCCAAGGTTTGACCCAACTAAGGAGACGTAGATATACAAGGAAGCGAGAAAGGACTTCTTATATTACAACTGGGGAGAGTCAAGCTCGACAAGATAGTCACAAGTGAAATTTATATACAATGTTCCATCAATTTTTTATGAACCTCTACTAGAGATGATATCATGGGAGGTAAGTCCTGCATAGAATTTCTTAAGAAGTTGTTTAAATTTTATGAGAAATGAGCAATTGATGGAGGGACTTCACAAGATGATTTACCATTAGGAATTGGAAATAAATGAGAAGGGTGCATAGGTTGAGGGAGCTAATTCCACAAAGGTCCCTTCGAAGACACTAAAGAATGTACTATGTCGAAGGCATACCAATGGAGAATTTAATTAATTGCCTATATAGTTGACTATGACATGGATAATATTATTCTTGATTTGTGTTTTGACATTAACATCTTACCAAAGAAAACCTAGGAATTGATGGGAAAGCCTACGTTGGTGTGGTCACATAGCCAATTGTATCTTGTCAATCAATATTGAATATTCCCAATTGGAAGGTTGGAAGATATAGAGGTGAACATCAATAGGGTGAAAAGTGTGGTGGAATTCAAGGTTATTATAATTGTCAATGACACTTACCCTTACCAAAGCTTATTTGGTATCAACTAGGCATTCGATAACCAAGTTATTATCGATTTGAAAAATTGGACAATCGTTTTCGAAACCAAACACTTATGGGCCATTGTGCCATTGGACTTTAAACAAGTGGACCACTATGTCGATTCGGCGAGAGAGGATATTGACATAGTCAACCTCAACAATATTTATAACATTATAGCTCAATGCAATGACTATGTCAACCCAAATTCCAAGGGTGCATTAAGCTAGAGAATCATTAAATCATGTTTATCAGACTCGAGTGAGGAGTTGGAGAATTACCAACAACACCTTATTGAGGTTTCCATCTAACGGTGTGCTTGAGTTACTAGGTAGGTGATGTCGATTGGTACAGAAGTAAAGGACCCCCTCAATTTGATGGGTTGACAAACATAATGAATTTTGTGAAAGAATTTGAAATATAGGTGCTAGATCTATTAAAGTTTCGTATACTCAACATTTATCTTAAGGCTACTCTCATGTGTTAATGGGGAAACACATAAGGGATGCATCGAGACATGGCAATAATGTAAAAATCTCCTATAGGTAAGGTTTGGGTTAGAATTTGGGAAATATGCAAAATGTTAGGCCAAGATTCCCCCATCGCTCACTTGGAGATGTGCATCGTAGAATGGAAGGAGGAGAGTTTTCCAAAGATGGAGTGGGTGCACCATTTTATCCACACATTGTATGTCATACACAAGAATTAATATACAGAGATGGAGCCATGAAGACGAGGCACAATAGTTTGGGCAGAGATGGAAGAAATTTGTGTCTTTAATTTTTAGTTTGAATCAGGATACATAATTATACACAAGACTCTACAATATAGTAAATAAAATATATTCATGCCAAAACTAGAGTCAATGGTAATAGAGGTACCACTCTATGAATTTCATCAAAACTACTAAACTACTAAGGAATTAGAAGAGTGATATGGGGTGGTAGAGCATGCTGACGATGATGAGGATCCTCGAGATATCAATTTTCCAAATCCTAAGGGAAAAATAAAGGTGAATAGACTAGAGTTAGACTCTAGTGCATCAGATTATACCAAACCTATTAAGATGCATAATGTAAACATCAATAGTATAGATAACCCCAAGTTCACAATAATAGTGGACTACTGGGATGACTCCACTATGGAGAATAACTCAAAATTGTTGTGTGAATATCAATTTGTTTTCCAAACACTTTTGAAAAGATGAAGGGAATCATGGGAAATTTAGAGGAGATGAAGATCACTTTGAATCCAACCATAAAACCAATCCGTTAAAGACCCTATTTCCTTAATATTATATATAATCAGAAGGTGAGGGAGGAACTTGATAGGATGTTGAAATAAGGTATTATTAAACCCGTTGAAAAATAAAAATGGATTAGACCCATGGTTGTGTAGTTGAAAAATACATGCTAAATCTAGATATGTGTCGACCTAAAGAAGTTGAATTAGACCTGTGTACATGATCTATTCCCAACCTTGTTTATAGATAATGTTTTAGAGAACGTCAGAGGACCTAAAAGGTGATTCATTTATAGATGGTTCCCATGATATCACCAAATTAGAATTGTGAAGGTAGATCGACACAAGGCCATGTTTGTGATAGAGTGGGGATCATTTCAATATATTTTCATGTCATTTGTATTGAATAATGCACCTATTGTATTCACGTGTGTGGTAGTGGAAACATTTAAGGAATTTATTCACAAGATTTTGGAGGTGTGCCATGATTGATGGAATGTGTTTAGCCCTGTAGAGAATCATGTTGAAGTTCTCTGGTTAATGTTGGATCAATGTATACAAATGCATATTTCCCTTAATTAAAGGAAGTGTGTTTTTTATTCACCAATGGGATTTTTTCTTAAGCATGTAGTTTGTAAGTAAGGACTACTTATAGACCCCTCAAAGATTGTAATGATAGTAAACCTACCCCCTCCAATTTCAATATGTATCTTGGTGAAACACTAGGGAATATTGAGTATTACAAGAAGCTTATGCGAGGCTATGCCTATATTACTGCGTCATTGGAGAGGTTAATGAAGAAGGACATCAAATTCAAGTGGACCAAGGAATGATAGTGGGCTATAGACACACTCAAATAAAAATTGGTACCATCACCAATATTAGTGTTCTTGTACTAAAGCAAGGAGTTCCATGTCCATTTAGATGCCTTAACAATAGCATTAGGCATCATACATGCATAGTTTATGGAAGCAAAAGTAGGTCATCCAATTGTATTGACCATTAAAAAAATTATACGATAGAATGAAACTATAATACTATGAAGCGTGAGGGTTTGGAAATGGTGCATGCACTTCAAAATTTCAAGAACTATCTCTTGGGATCCCACTTTAAGCTCTACATTGACCATTTTGCACTAAAGTATCTTTCCAACAAGTCAGTATTGGGGGGGGGGTGATATGCAGATGGTTGTTATGATTCTAATAATATGATTTTCATAGGGGCTTCACTCAATGAAGCTCTCACATATCATGTGCATTCGTGGCATATTAAACAATACCCTTAATTTGACTACATATTGGAAAATATCACCAAAAACTCACATTATTTAACCACCTACTAATATGAACCCAATACACCTTCCCAATTTAGAAAACCCCTACTTTTAGTATATATTGTAGGTATCCATTTTTTCATTAACATTTTTTAAACCCCTTTATATCTTTTCATTAAATTTGAGCTCCATTATTTATACCTGCTAATATTAAAAACTTTTACCCCCTATATATCTCCCAATATATTATGTCATTTTTTCCTCAATATATATTGCCCAATATGAATTCACGTGGTAAGATATTTCTCCCACAATGAAGCCCCCATGATGATTTTAAGGTTATTGTTAAGCATAGTGAGATAAATGTTGAACTAAACCATTTGTCATGAATAAGTTCAAGTGAGGAGGTGGGTAGTTTCAACGACAACTTACTAGACATCTAATTGTTTCACAAATTCACATGCATATGGTAGACAATCACATCCTTGAAAGTTTCAAATTTCTCACCACTAAAATGGCACCACATGGGTATATATTAGCACAAAAGAAACAAATAGTTGTAAAAGTTACAAATTATCAGCTCCTTGTTGGGTGTTTATACAAATTAGGAGTAGATTCAATACTCCGATGATGTGTACTAGAGCATGAGATTCCTACCATATTGGCAAAAGAACTTGAAGGCATAGCTGGAGGACATTACGTAGGAAAGGAAACCATACAAAACATTTTGTTTGTTGGCTTATGGTGGCTAACTATTCACTAGGTTTTGAAGGCATTTGCTCATAGTTGTGATGTATGTTAAAGAGTAGGAATACCTTCACAGTGAGATGATATGCCACTAAACCCACATTTGACCTTGCAACCATTTAAAAATAGGGTCGTTGACTCCATAGGGTCAACTAATCCACCTGCAATGACTAGAGCATGCAGGTACACATCACCATGACATATTACTTAACTAATGGGCCAAAGTAGCAATGGTCAAGGATTGTAGTGTGGAGTCTATTGCCATTTTTTTTTTGAGAATGTCGTTATGAATTTTGGATGCTCAAAGATATTGATGAAAAATCAAGGAACCCACCTTTTGAACCAAAGCATTGTGTCTTTAATAGAGGAGTTCTAGATCTATCATCAAAAGAGTACACCTTATCATTTTTAAATGAATGAAATTGTGGAGGCCTTCAAAAAAATCTTGGAGACCATGCTGACCAAAATTTACAATGCCAATAGGGATGGTTGGGACTTTGGAATTCCCATTATTTTATGGGCATACCAGACCATGTCGAAGAAGCTTATTGGGAAAACACATTTTTGGCTGGTCTATGGGAAATAATTGATTATGTCGATGGAGTTTATAGTAACAAGTCTATGTATTGGTGTGGTGTTGTGGCCATCAACAACCCCCCTTTTATTTATTGTTATTACTAATACTAAATAAATGGGGACCCTTAGCTAAAAATTCAAAAAAAAATCAATTAGTGATTGTATTTCCTTTTCAATAAAACTTACCATCATAAACTTAGGAAAATACCTTTGAAAATATCTAAAAAGTTTAAGTTTCATGATGGGAAAAGATAAAATCGCTCCTTAAAGGATATCGCATCGCAAAAAAGATAACAGCATGCCTACTTACAAGCTAAACCCTAAAATCACGAAAATGCGAGGGAAAATTGCATAAGGATAAACATATATCGCATCACAAGTCTTAGAAGCACACTTATAATAAAAAACCACAGAAAACACTGATATACGATAGCGCATATCGCAAAATCGCGCCTCGCAAGAAACTGCTTAACACAAAACATGCATATATTATGATTCTGCAATATTACAATTATGCGATGTTGCGACCCTGCGATATTGCGATTATGCAATGTTGTGACCATGCGATAATGCGACAAAACAATATGACGATAGGACAACAGAAAGATCTTGCAATTATGTAATGCAGTGATTTGCGATATTGCAAAGAAAATCGTGAAATCGTCCCATCACAAATTTTTTTGGTTCATTATTCAAGAAAAAGTGTTTCCATTAAACGAGATTGGTTATGTACTTTAATGCTCATTAATGAAGTAGTTGCCAGTTGTTAATGAAACATAGTTTTGAGTCTATCGAAGAGCCAGTTCACGTAAGATGATATAATTTTGCATGTCTTCAGTAGTCAAAGCATTCCCATCTTTAATTAATATCATTACTCTCAGGACAAAAGGTTATACAAAGCAGTATACAAGAAACTGTGGTGAAGATAGGTGAGGCTTTGATGTTTGAAGATAAATAAATGGCGCCCTTATGCACAAACACCACATGAAATAGAAACACGGGTATTTTCACCTGGGAAGGCATACATAATCTACTTGAGGAAATAAATCCTAAGGTAATGGGATTTATAGTTACTGCAGACTCATCAGAGTTTTTTAAAACCTCAGTTGCAGATTTAGCTTGTTCAAGTTCTGCACCGAGTAGCAGCAAGACCCAATCCACCAAAAGAAAACATGCAAGAGGTAGAAAATGCATCAAGGAAGCCCAGATCGAGAAATAGAGGGCTCAAGAAAAGGCAGATTAACTAAGTTAAATTTAGTTTTTACTGGGTTTACTTAGTAGAACCACATAGCAGATGCATGACTCTCAAACAAGCATCATAAATTCTGTCGAAAAGATGGTGCTAGCTCTACTAGTTTCCGTTTTCATAGGACAACTAAAGGCCAAAGTCGGCCAACTGACTTTGCTTAAGTAAATGCTGAATGCTTGCAATATAAAGGAGAAAATACAGAAATAGTTAGCTTTAGATTTAATTTTAGAAATAGTTTTATTTTATTTTGCCTAGAAAAAGGACAACATTTAAACCGTATCCTAATTTTTTGTAAATAAGTTATTTTTAAACATATTTAGTAGTATTTGAACCCTTCTCATGCATATAAAGAAGGGTCCAGAAATTTATCAAAAAATTGTCCTCGGAACATGCACTTTTGCACCCTCTGAGGAGGTTTTGGTGAATGAATGGAAGATGATTTATTGATTTTTGCATCTGATATCTACTACTGATGTTGCACTTTTGTACTCTTAGTTGGTGTTGGATTGAGAGGAGATAAATTGCTATCGCTTGAAGCTCATGAGTAGAACTAGCTATAAATGGTACTTCTAGCCTTAACTATTTCTATTTCCTGTGTTAAAGTGATATTTAAATTCAGTTATTTATATGTTAATGCTTGAATGCCTGAGTTATCATTTGGCACTTTTGTACAATGATAGATATTTATTTGTGCTTAATATATAAGTAGCTTAATGTGTGATATGTTTTTCACAACTGTTTCACCTAAATTTTTATGTGAAGTGGTTTATCTATATTGAATTCTTTCCTTATGACAATTGAATGATCTTTATTACCGATTGTTATTTGAAATCATTTTAGATCACACTGAAGAAAAATTACATCCCAGGTTAGTATAGACTTAGATATTTCTATTTTATTAGAATACAATAGCATGTCATTAGATTAAAGTTAGAATTAGAGCATCTTAATTAGGAGCTATTAGATCAGAGATATCATATTCTACACACACACTCAAAAATTGGGAAACTGGTCCCATATCCCCAGTCGCAACCGCTATACCAAATGGAAAAGGAGCTACCAACCAAGGTCCAGATCAGGTAGGTATCCCCCTTGTTGCTGACCCGATTATCAGGGCTTCAACATATTTGGTGCTAGAAGGAGGGTCTCAAACTATGAATGGCAAGTAAGTCCAAATCTAAATACCATTCTGAGAGTAAATCTCCCTCACCATCTCCCCTGACTTCTCCACTTCATTTAGAATCTTTAAATCCACAACCAGAAGTCGTAGGATCAACAGTCGCTGCTACAAACACCAACATTTCAGAACAATCTAATATTGAACCGCCTGAAGTCGAATCTTTGATTCGCAAACTTCAACTATTTTCTATATCTCCTCAAAGATCTGATAAATCTCAAGGCAACGTGACTTCGCAATATAACCTTGTTCATCCCTTAACCAGATTAAAGAGTGAAAAGTTTGGTGTTTAGCCAACTGAATTACCTCTACCCACTAGGAAGAGAGCAAGGAAATCACCTAAAGGGTCCGATAGCGAGACTCTTTCACCATCATCATCCATCTCAACTTCCTCACCGCGGAGTCAACCATCCACTCTGCCACTTTAGATCATTGTCCACCAACCTATTGGTACTTCTACATCCCCTTCTCAATCATCCAGAGTTATTATATACTCATCTTCTCAATCTCAAGGATCATCTTCTGCACTTCCTTCTGTTAGTAGATCAATGATGGCTCAATCTCCATGGAATAATCCAGGGGCAGTCTTCATGCTTGCGCCCTTGAGTCAGCTGCCAGCCCATCCTAAGAAATGGCTACCTAAATTCAATCCTGAAGAAGGAATGCTAGTGGAAGAGCATATCAATAACTTTATGCTATCCATAAATCTTAATGGAGTTACTAACAAAGATGTTGTCATTCGAATATTTCCTTATACCCTTCAAGGAACAGCCGGATCATGGTATTTTTTATTACCATCTGGATCTATTACTAGTTGGGACATCTTCGAGGAGAAATTCCTCATTAAGTTTGGTGATGATAGGTCTACTGCGACGTTGATTAGTGACCTGTCAAACCTTAGGGCCCAACCAAAAGAACCTATCAAATACTTTAATTCTCATTTCAATAAACTATTAAACAAAATTCCTACCGCTTCCAAGCCCAGTGAAGAAGTGAGAAGTGAATGGTACATTACTGCTTTACCATCAAATATAGCAATCTTCGTGGATAAGGATAATAAGACAACTTTGGCTGAAAGTATGAAAGAAGCAATAGCTGTAGAAAAACAGATTATAGCCCTTGAAAAGAAGACCACGATCGAAGGATCCTTTTGATTTAGAAGGATTACAAAAAGTTTTGAAGACCATGTCTAACAAGATGGTCAACATTAAGAAACAAGTGGCAGAAACTTCTTCAAAGAAGCCATACAAAGCTTTTAAAAGAAATCCCTCGAATGATTCAAAGCCCCCCAACGCTATTACAAACGTTGAATCTGAAGAAGAAGAAGAGGAGATCGCTACTCAAGAGCAAACTGATGAAGAATAAGTTGTAGATTTACAAGGAATGTGGGATTTCATCCTCCCATAAGAAGAGGATCAAGAAGCATTCCCAGTTAGTACACGAAGCAGAAATCAACTTGATTCCCCCCAAACTACCCCTAAGCCAAAGAGCGCAAGCTTGGCAACGAAGGATAAAGTCGCACCCAAGAAGACACCATCTAAAGCGACTCAAACCAGCCCAGTCCAAACAGATTCCTCTGCTCCATCTAAAACGTTGATCGTTTCAGATGAAATGGATTACAGTATTATAGAAGATATGAAGAAGACTTGGGCCAACATCACTCTTTACAAATTGAGAAAATTAAAACACCAGCAAAAGATACTTTTGAAATAATTACATGTTGTGCGAGTTGCACCTTTGCCTACCACTGTAATTTCTCAAGCTTCCCATGACATGTGAAGACCTCCGACTAATGCGATTAACAAATTTGATCCAAATGACGTCACATTAATTGGAGGTAGATCGAGATCTCATACTCCCCCCTTTCTTCTTACCTATGAAATTTTTAGTAAAAATGTGCATAATTGCTTAGTAGATTCTGGATCTTCATCGAATATTTTACCAAAATCAATATGTACAAAATTGAATGTTCAACCACAGAAGTCTGCTGTGCACATAGTCCAGCTAGATCAAGTCGATGTAATTGGCGAATTGAATCAAGTTACCATAAGGTTGTCATCCAACCCAAAAGTACGTCAAGTTATCGACATTTTAGTTGCTGATATTCCAGAATTTAATGGCTTAATTCTTAGCAAGGATTGATTAGAAAAACTCCATGGATACTTCACAACTGATTGTTTGCACATGTGGTTTCCCTACAATGGTAAACCAAATTAAATAAAAGTCAAATGAGAACGACATCAGAAATACATAGTAACGGAGCTAGAGGGAGAGAATGAACCAGTAGCATATAACAATAACATTATTGGCAATTACTTAGTAGATTCTTTCCTAGGAAATTTTAATGTTCACACATCACCTTACTTAGAATATTCTGCTTTATCTCAAGTTGAAAATTTTTCTCAAACAGATAGTTTTAAATGTATCAATTTTTTAGATAGTCCTGTAAATAAATCTTCGTTTTGGAAATTATTTTTTGATGGTTCTAAATCTAACGCAGGAGCAAGAGCAGGATGCGTGCTAGTTAGTCCAGAAGGAGATAAAACTATGTTAACTTGTATACTCGAATTTGATTGCACCAACAATACAGTGGAGTATGAAGCTTTAGTCGAAGGGTTGTACAAAGCAATCATATTAGACATCAAATACCTTCAAGTTTTCGGAGATTCTGAAATTGTATTTGTACAAAGCAATCAGATTAGACATCAAATACCTTCAAGTTTTCGGAGATTCCGAAACTGTAGTCAGACAGGTACGTAATACTATACATTGTTTATCAGGTCATTTAAAACATTATCAATCTTTAGTTCAAGTTCTGACTAAGAACTTTATAGCATAAGTATAGCTTCGGCGTGAATCACATAAAAATGACCTTTGTCGACGCGTTTCGAACCAACTAGTGTGGTTCATCGTCAGGATAAGTTGAAGATACAGATCTGGCCTGGCAGGTTAAATAGACTGAGCAGAGACTCCAACGGCTAAATAACGACTAATTTTTGACCCTGAGACCTAGCCCAACTAATAATAATAAATTTAATATTATTATTATTTTTATAGTATTCAAATTGATAAAACAATATTTTATTTCTAGAAATTAGTGAAATTAGGTGTGTTAACTAGATAGAGAGAGATCCCACCTCCTTGATGTCTTTGTGGAAAACGGATATAGTAGGCACCTAGGTCGGAAAGCTTTCCTTAAAGCCTCTAAAAATGCGCCGATTAAGAAAGAGCCTAAGGAACGCCAGCTAGGTGTCCATCTACCCTATATCCAAGGGACCACAGACAAAATTGCGCGGATCCTTAGTAAGTTTGATATTCCCTCCACCTTCAGACCCCTCAGAACCATCCGTAATTCCCTGCGATCGGTGAAGGATCCTGTTAACCCCAAGGACATGAAGGGTGTGTATCTGATTCCTTGCTCTTGTGGGACACCCTATATAGGGGAAACAGGGCGCTCCATCCAGTAGAGAATTTGCGAGCATGCAGCAGATTTGAGACATAGAAGAACAAAATCCTCAGCCCTAGCAGAGCATGAGGACAAGACTAAGCATCACGTCTGCATCGAGGAGGCCAAAGTCATTGCCAGGGTGGATAGGTTCCATCATCGCAAGCTAAGGGAAGCTATTGAAATAGAGCGTAGACCCAACAATCTCAACAGAGATGATGGCTGGAAAGTCAGTAGAAATTGGATCCCCGCCCTGTCGTCTTAGGGTTTCTTCCTTCCCTCTCCTTTCATCCAGAATGCTTTCCTCTTGAGTGTTCAGTTTAGTCTTCTGGTGTTTTCTAGTCTATTTATGTATATGTGTTTTCAGCTATTAATCCTATGGGATTTTACCTTTTTTCCTGGAGTTGGTTGTTTTTAGTTTAGTCATAGCATCATTATTATGAGGGTTTCTAGATTTTGATGTATTCTTTTATTTATCATTTTAGTTTTATTTGTGATTACTACCTTGAGATATTTATTTGCATCTCCTTAACCTTGCGATAATAAGTATGGCCCATCTAGATTTTTCTATCGCAAAGTAACATGATCAAATAATATATTTATATAGGTATATACATCAGTAAATAAAATAAATTTATTTAATTTACAAATCTATCCTCTTATGAATAGTATTAATAAGAGGTAAATGTAATAATTCTTATAAACAGAAAAAGGTTTAATATTACATCAATGGTAAGGCAATATAGTTTTTATATAAGTTAACATACATTTGGTAAATAATTCATACATATATGTAGTTTTTAATTTTATTGTTTTTAGATTACCGTCGAAATGATTAGTATTATGGTTGGAATAAGGATTAGTAATTTATTTATGTAACCTATATTACTTATTATATAGAAACCACTTAACCGATTAATATATTCATAATAACTATTAGTACTATTTTATCATTATAATAATGTTATTTAATTAGGTAAATTACCATTCACTATAATTAATTTTACTAATTTCTAGAAATATATAATTATATTATTAATTGTAATATTATAAAAGTAATAATAATAATATAAGTTCTACAAAAGAAATCATTCAAACTAATTAATTAATTTTTAATAACCATTATTACTATTAATTTATTAATAACCGTATGTTATCTAATTAAATAAATTAGATAAGTTTCTAGTTAACACACCTAATTTCACTAAATTCTAGAAATAAAATATTGTTTTATCAATTTGAATACTATAAAAATAATAATAATAATAAATTTATTATTATTAGTTGGGCTAGGTCTCGGGGTCAAAATTTAGCCGTTATCTAGCCGTTGGAGTCTCTGCTTAGTCTATTTAACCTGCCAAGCCAGATCTGTATCTTCAACTTGTCCTGACGATGAACCACACTAGTTGGTTCGAAACGCGTCGACAAAGGTCATTTTTATGTGATTCACGCTGAAGCTATACTTATAACTATGACAGATCACAGAAGTCTCAATTCTACAACTTTATAGCATTTAATATTTCATCAATTCCCAGACTCCAGAATGCAAGTGAAGACCCTTTAGCTAACGTAACTTCTAAACTTATCCCTTCAGAGGATTTTAGTCGTGATAGATTTTCAATAGAATTAATCTTTAGACCTTCTATTCTTGATAACATCACAAATTGGAGAATTTTCAACGACGATCCTAACATCGTGAGTTTTCTCACATTTGAAGGATCCTATACCAATCAAATAATTGACGAAGACCAACATGATCGACAATTGCAACAGGATAGCACTAACAATGCTATACCTAAGTCAGTAGTCAAATTAGAAGACCTTATGATTTGAAAGATCGGTTTAAAAGATCTACTAATTCAAAACTCCAAAGTTGAACTTTGAACTATGAATTAGTAAATCTGGGAACTGATGCCAAACCACAAAACTTCAATCTAGGCCTTGGCCTAACTCTGAAAGAAAAATTAGCATATATCCGTCTTTTGAGACAATATAGAAATGTTTTTTCTTGGAACTATGATGAAATTTTAACATATGACACTTCTATCATCCAAAATACTATTCCAATGATGGAAAATGAAAAACCAGTCCAACAGAAGTTGAGAAAAATCCATCCCAATTTAGAAAATCAGATTAAATCCGAACTCAACAAGTTATTGAAAGCCAAAATAATCTTTCCCGTTCGACATTCCAAATGGGTCTCCAACATGGTCCCTGTTAGAAAGAAAAACAAAGATATTAGAATCTGTATTGACTTTCGAAACCTTAATAAAGCCTGCCAAAAGGATAATTTTCCTTTGCCTCCTATGGAACAAATTTTGCAGGTAGTCGTTGGATTAGAATTAATGTCCTTTTTGGATGGATTTTCAGGATACAATCAAGTGTTGGTACATCCTGATGACCAATTAAAAACCACATTCAGAACCAAATGGGGTACCTACGCATATAAAAAAATGCCTTTTGGTCTGATTAATGGTAGTGCCACTTTTCAAAGAGCCATGGACATTGCATTTAGAGGTTTAGTTAATAAGTCTGTGGTAATCTATTTGGATGATATAACTGTCTATTCCAAGAGACGAAGAAACCATCTCAGAGATTTAAAACAAATCTTCCAACATTGTTTAAGGTATGGAATTTCACTCAACCCTAAAAAGTCCTTTTTCGCATTAAGTGAAGGAAAACTTCTAGGATTCATAGTGTCAAAAACTGGAATTCACATTGACCCTGATAGAATCAAAGAGATTTCTGAAATTTCCCTACCTCACAACAAAAAAGCTATGCAATCTTTCCTTGGTCAAATCAACTTTGTAAGAGATTTGTTCCGGATTTTTCAAGAATCGTGTCTCCCTTACAAACGATGATAAAAAGGAACTCAATTCTTCAAATGGGGTCAAGACGAATGAGGCATTCAATCTAATAAAACAAGCAATTTTGAATGCTCCATCTTTAGCGACTCCAAATTTTTCAGAGCCTTTTGTTTTATATACATTTTCATCTGACAAATCATACGTAGCGATACTTACTTAGGCAAATCAAGAGAAGGCGGAAGCCCCGATTGCTTTCTTTAGTTCAAATTTACAGGGAGCTGAATTAAATTATTCAGATGTGGAGAAACAAGCTTACTTTGTTTTTGAAGCAATCAAATATTTCAGACCCTTTTTACTCAAAACCCGCACAAAAATCATTGTACTGTTTCCAACAGTAAGGAATCTTTTAGTACAAAAATAGGTGGGTGAGAAAAGAGCCAATTAGGTTACTGCCTTACAGGAATATGATGTAGAAATCAAACCAGCAAGCATTGTAAAAGGTCAAGGCTTTTGCAAAATGCTAGGCGGAGCATCACTGATATCTGAAATTCCATCTGCAGACATACAAGTGTACGAGGTACGCCTAAACAATAATGAGTCATTATATGCCGATATCATTTATTATCTGAAGAATGGGTATGCCCCCTCACACCTCGATCATACTAAGAAAAGAGCTCTAAGATTGAAAGCCAAACAATATCAACTCTTGAATGATGTTCTTTTTAGGATAAATTATGATTCTATTCTACTTAGATGTCTTGAAGAATCTGAAGCTAAAAAAGTTTTGCAGGAACTCCATGACGGGCTAGTAGGCGGACACTATGCTGGAGATGTTACTGCACATAAAATATTACGAGTAGGATATTACTAGGCCACATTATTTAAATAATTGCACAATTATGTGAGGAAATGTCAAGTCTGCCAAACTGCCAAACCGCTGCCGAGAGATAGAAGAAACCATCCTTGCCACTACAGCTAGTCAACATTGAGTGACCTTTTGATCAGTGGGGATTGGACATAATAGGTGAGATCGTTCCTCACTCTTCTAAGCAGCATAGATACATCCTTATAGCAACAGATTACTTTACTAAATGGGTAGAAGCAGTTCCACTCAAGATGGATCCCAGTTGGGATTCGAAACGTTGGCAGAAAAATCTTCTTACTGTGGAATCTCCGATGACTGAATCAAAAATATTGTACCACAGAGGTCTCAAAACCGAACATATCATTGATTTCATAGATCAATTCATAATCACCAGGTTTGGATTTCCTTCCGCTTTAATGTTTGACAATGCATCATACTTTTCTAGAAATGCAATGACTGAATTTGCACTTAAAATAGGTTTCAAACTTAAATATTCTGCCAATTATTACCCACAGGGAAATGGGTTAGCTGAATCTACAAATAAAAACCTAATTAGTATTATCAAATGAAAAGTTAACCAAAATCATAAAAATTGGCATAAGTCTTTAGTATACACTTTATAACACAAAAAAATTCAATTGGCACTTCCCCATTCAATTTAGTTTATGGAAAAAAGTCATTCTCCTGACTCATTTAGAAATCCCCTCTTTGTCTTTAGTTCAATATATTGATGAAGTACCAACTTCCTCCTTACAACTAAGGCAAATGGAAATAATAAAGTTAGAAGAACAAAGAGAGAAGGCCAAAAGAACTCACACTCATCATCAAGCATTAGTAAAATCCTATTTTGATTCAAATATAATGACTAGAAAAGATTTTCAAGTGGGAGATGTAGTTTTAAAATGGGACAAGGCCCATGAAGAAAAAGGGAAACATACAAAATTTCAAAGAATGTGGCTTGGTCCTTTTCAGATTATAGAAGTCATAGGTCTGTCCACTTTTATGTTGCAGGATTTAGTAGGAGAAAGAGATTATTTACCTATCAATGGTCAGATCCTCAAAAATATTTTCCCTAGAAGATTACTCTTCTATTTTGTAGATTAGATTTTTATTATCATAAAACCAGTTGTGAATGGTTACATTAGGAATTTACAAAAAAGACACCAATTCTCTTTCAAATTTTGATCTTTCGCTTGTATAAATAGCAAATCTTTTAGAAAATTGATATTTATTGTAGAAAGATACAGTTAAAGACTCTAGCCTAGATATGATACTAGTTTCAACTTCATAAAATTTGATGAAAACAACCTTTAGTGAGAATTTGTTTTATATCAGTGTAACGAAAGGTATCAATAACAAAATAAAGATTCTCTGTAGAACAGCTCTTTCCAAAAACTCTACTATTGTCATCCAGAGCTATCTTAAGGAAACAATGACTTCCTCCCTACTAAGGAAATCACAACTTTCAAAGGAAAAATCCAAGGATACACTTTATCTTAAAGAATGAGAGGTCTCATCACGAGCCGACCTATCATAATCACAGATATTATAACTTGCTGACTTTGCCAATACTGCATACCACAACAGGGCAATGACTCAAGATTGTTGCAATCAAAAGACAAGGGGTCTCATCATGAGCCAGCTTGCTTAGTAAGTTATAAATCAAGTGAATGACTGTGTCATAAATTGGCCATCAAACCAAGACATTGTTCTTTAAGAATAAAAGAAAATAAAATGCAATAAGTGTTGATGTCGATTCTTCTTTGAGAATTGTTGGGTTGTGTTATATTCTTTCCACATAGTTAACAGGAGGTTTGAGGGGTACCTGTAACCCGACTTTATGGGGTCTAGGGCAGCGCCCCCGAAAACTTTGGTTTTGGACCCTATGTTAGGTTGGGCGGACCCACCTATGTTTTTGTGCATGATTTTCGCACATGTTTTTTGGACGCGATGGTTTTTTGGTCCATGGTATTGGACGTGATAGTTTTTGGTCCATGGTATTGGATTCTTCGTCATGTATAAATATGTATTGTAACATTGAAAGGAATATAATGAAAAATCAAGCTGGTAGTCCCGGTTTTGGGATCCAGTGGGAAATCTCTGTGTATACGTGTTTTATGTGTTTTCTCTCGCATGTTTATTTTTCCTGTGATTTAGAATTCGTATGCAGGTAATTTCTGTATAGGGTTAAAACCTACATTTGGTATTGGAGCTGTTTTGGCTTCAAGGGGACGCCTTTGTTGCTGAGGGGTTTCGCTCGGGCCTGTGGTAGACCCTATTCAGTGGGAGATCTACGAAATCGATTTTGGTGGTGAAAGAAGATGGCGAGTAGCAGAAAGATAGAGATTGAGAAGTTCAATGGTCAGAGTTTCGAGTTGTGGAAACTCAAGATGGAGGATCTGTTGGTGGATAAAGATCAGTGGATCGCAGTAGATCCGGGTACTAAACCAATGGGAATGGCTGATGAAGAATGGAAGAAGTTGGATCAGAAGGCAAAGAGCACAATACGATTGTGTGTCTCAGATTCAGTATTGCTAAATGTATCAGGGGAAGCTACGGCGAAGGCTTTGTGGGACAAGTTAGGGACTTTGTACCAATCTAAGTCTCTGGTGAATAAACTGTTCCTGCGGAAAAAAGCTGTATAACCTGAGGATGAAAGATGGAGACTTGGGGACAGAGCATCTGAATGCGTTTAATACTGTGGTAAGTCAGTTATTATCTGTTGATATTAAAATTTCAGATGAAGATAAGTGCATCAGTTTGTTGTGTTCTCTACCAGACTCGTGGGATAGTCTGGTTATTGCAATGGGTAGCAATGCAACTGCTTTGTAGTTTGATGAAATAGTCTCAGCCTTGCTGACGGAGGAGATGAGATGGAAAAATATGGAAAACCAGAATGGTGATGCCTTGTCTATACGAGGACGGTCCCAGAACAGAAACAAAAATACGACATCGAGTGGGAGATCTAAATCTAGAGGGAGATCTAAATATCCAGGAAAAGCTACAAAAGTGGTGTGCTGGAAATGCGGAAAGGAAGGGCACTTCAGAAGGGAGTGTAAATCTAAAGCTCCTGATAAAGGAAAGGGATCTGATGATGCTCCTTCTGTAGAGGCGAAAACCACCTCAAATGAAGGTGGGGATGTGTACTTAGCTACTTCAAGTACACATGTAGATCATGAGGCATGGTTGATTGACTCAGGTGCATCCTTTCGCTTCACTCCCCATAGAGAGTGGTTCTACGAGTATGAGAAATATGATGGTGGTGATGTATTCTTAGGAGATGATAGGAAGGCTAGAATCATTGGTCCTGGAAAAGTAAAGTTGAAGTTGCAAGGTGGAAGGGTTAGAACCCTTCCAGGTGTTCTCCATATTCCTGTGTTGGCCAGAAATCTGATTTCTGTAAGCAAGTTGGATGATGCAGGTGTAAAGATAGTGTTCGAGAAGGATACCTACAAGATGGTTCGAGGAGAACTGGTATTGATGCGGGGAGTTCGGATTGGAACTCTATACAAGCTGCAAGGTAGCACTGTTATTGACGGGTGCAATAGTTCTATGGTTCCTGAAAATGGAGCAGAAAATCTAGTCGTCTCTGGAGAGAAGACCATGCTGTGGCATCAAAGGCTTGGACATATTGGAGAGAAAGGCCTTCGAATACTTCATGGTAAAGGTATGGTATAAGGTATGAGTAATAGCTCTCTAGATTTTGACTTCTATGAAAATTGTGTATATGGGAACCAGGATCGGGTGAGTTTCCCCTCTGGTGGTAAAGGACAAAACATATATTAGAGCTTGTGCAAAGTGATGTGTTTGGACCTGTGAAAGTTCCATCACTGGGTAAGTCTGTGTACTATGTATCATTTATAGATGACTTCTCAAGGAATACATGGATATATTTCCTTAAGAAGAAATCTGAAGTCTTTGATAGGTTTAAAGAATTTAAGGCTTTGGTGGAAAATCAGACAGAGAAGAAGACAAAGGTGCCGAGGACAGATAATGGTGGAGAATTTTGCAGCAAGGAATTTGAAGGATTCTGTAAGAAGTGTGGTATAGCATGGTAGAAGACTACTCCATATACACCTCAACAAAATGGAGTTGCAGAAAGAATGAACAAGACGTTGATAGAAAGGGCAAGAAGCATGCTCAGTGGTGCTGGGTTAGGATAGGAATTTTGGGCAGAGGCGGTGGATACTGCATGTTACCTGGTTAACAGGTCACCTTCATCAGCGTTGGGGGATAAGACTCCACAAGAAGTATGGACTGGTAAGAAACCCTCTCTTTCACATCTGAG